>JAKSZU010000016.1:17369568-17577276 GCA_026018925.1 Tupaia tana
ACCCGGTGGCTTACAACTCACGCCGGGCGCGTGTGCGTGCGTGCCCAAGATCCCGAGAGGAGAATGGAGGAGAAGGGATTGCGGCGTGACCATCCCCCCGGGGGGTGATTTCTCGCTTTCTGTCTCTATGTCTCTCTCTGTCTGTCTGGCGAGCGCACGCGCCCTATAGCGAAAAACCTCTCCAAAAAAAAAAAAAAAGATAAAGTGGGGAGATGGTGAGTTTAAAGTCCAGTTCCTCAAAATTTATTGAGAATTCCAATTTTTTTGTATTTGAAATCTCCTGTTTACGTGACACATTTCATCACGTTTTTTTCTTAGTATGCTCCAGTTATTCTGGGCAGTTACAATACCTTCAAGGCTCATCTAAAATGTTGAAGTATAGTAAATGATTGATGTCTTAGTTCATTATTTTATTGCTAATACCTGAGACTGGGTGATTTATAGAGAAACAGAGTTTATTTTTTTTATTTTTTATTTTTTTCTTTTTTTGGAGAGGTGTTTGCTATAGGGCACGTGCGCTCGCCAGACAGACAGAGAGAGACAGAGAGATAGAAAGCAGGAAATCACCCCCCAGGGGGAATGGCCACGCCGCAATCCCTTCTCCTCCATTCTCCTCTCGGGATCTTGGGCACGCACACACACGCGCCCGGCGTGAGTTTAAGCCGCCGGGTCTGGGACTCGAACCGCGGTCGACTATGTGGGAGTCCAGAGACATAGCCATTATGCTAACTGCTGGTCCCGAGAAACAGAGTTTATTCACCTCATAATTTGGAGATCAGTGGGCTAGAGACCAACTTCTGGTGAGGTGACAATATGACAGAGGACAGAAATCTTTAACGGCAATTATCTATAAGTTTCTGTTCTTTCTGGCCTCCTTTCTCTCTTACAAACCTAGCAGATCTCAATTCCAGGGGCTCCACTCCAGTGACCTTAAAATATTCAAAGGCCCCACCCTGGGACACCATGAAAAAATTAAGCTTTCATTTAACACCTTTATGATACAATGAAGTTCAACACATTGAACGTGTGGAGGATAAAACATTATCCAAACCTTAACAATTGAGATATCTTTTATGCTATATGTTTATATTTGTACTATGTGTTCTTCAGTTTTAATGACAATTTCAATAGAAGTAATTTGAATTCAAACTCTCATTTCAGGAAATTTTCTAAATATGCTTTAGAAGAGTTTCTGACATGACCAGAAACCTATTATGACAAGTTATTTTGAAAAAAGTATACATATTATGTTTTTCAATAGAAGGAGCTTAAAAAGTAGTTTTTGTATTATTTTTCTGATACCACTTTTTCTAGGCCAGTGTTTCTTTTCTTTTCTTTTCTTTTTTTTTGAGAGAGATTTTTGCTGTAGGGCATGTGTCCTCTCCAAAGAGACAAAGAGAGGCTGAGAGACAGAAAGTAAATCACCCCCTCCCCCCCACCGGGGTGGATAGCCACGCCACAATACCTTCTATCTCCTTCATTCTCTTGGTATTTGGGGTACACATGCACATGCAGCTGGCATGAGTTTCAAGCTACCAGGTCCAGGACTCAAACTGTGGTTGACTATGTGGGAGTCTAGTGATGTAACCATTACGCCATCTGCTGGTCCCTCTAGGTCAGTATGTCTTATTTAAAGGATTCTTCAAAAATAATCCTTCTAATTCTGTCCTCCAATGCCATTTTCTTTTGCTTTCTTCTAGTTCTTAAAAATGCTCTTAAGTGGAACCAGCAGGTGATGTAATGGTTACATCACTGGACTCTCACACGGTCCACTGCGGTTCAAGTCCCGGACCAGGCAGCTTAAAACTCCTGCCAGGCATGCATGGATGCCCAAAATCCTGAGAGGAGACTAGAGGAGAAGGGATTGCAGCGTGGCCATCCCCACTGGGGGTGATTTCTCGCTTTCTGTCTCTCTGTCTGTGTCTCTCCGGCGAGCACACGCCATCTATAGCAAAAATCTTTCTTTAAAAAATTCTCTTAAGTGGGGCCCACACATGGTGTGGGGACTAAGGCGCTGGACTCCCACATGGCTGACCACAGTTCAAGTCCTGGACCTGGAGGCTTGCTTTCTCACTTTCTCTCTATATTATCTCTCTCTGGTCAAATTAAGATATAACAACAATAAATAAAATTAAATAAATGATCCTTTAAAAAATTCTCTTGGGAACCAGCAGTTAGCGTGATGGCTATGTTGCTGGACTCCCACGTAGTTGACCGCGGTTTGCGTCCCGGACCCGGTGGCTTAAAACTCACGCCGGGTGCGTGTGCGTGCGTGCCCAAGATCCCGAGAGGAGAATGGAGGAGAAGGGATTGTGGTGTGGCCATCCCCCCTGGGGGGTGATTTCTTGCTTTCTGTCTCTATGTCTCTCTCTGTCTGTCTGGCAAGCGCACGTGCCCTATAGCGAAAATCTCTCCAAAAAAAAAAAAAAATTCTCTTAAGTAAACTAATCATTTATAAATAAGTAGTGAAGGGAAGGACAAGCTGCAACTCTGCAATGATTTTAACTTCTAAATATGTTCAGATAAACGGTTCATTGCTTGACCTTGAAGATATTAAACATAACTGTTTCTTTTGCTCTTTATTTTTAGAGTTCTTTTTTTGCCATAGGGTGTGTGCACTTTCTGGAGAGACAGAGAAGCAAGAAGCAAGAAATCATCCCCCCCCAGTGGGTGGGGGGGGTGGCCAGCCTTTTCCTCTCTTCTCATCTCGGGATCTTGGGCACACATGCACACACACCTGGCATGAGTTTTAAGCCGCCTTCCAGGGACTCAAATTGCGGTCAACTATGTGGGACTCCAGTAACATAACCATTATGCCATCTGCTGGTCCCTATTTCTTTCACTCTTATATTATTGAATTGTTGATGAGCCACATCTCATGTTTAAAGTGAAACCTAGTACTCAATGGTTTTCTAAATGTTTTAAAAAAAACTTGTAAACTCAAAAGGCATTATGCCACGTGTGTAATTTGATGGATATTTTATGTAATTTTGTGGCCAGCATCATATTAGGATAAAGTGAAATATTTATTTCATTTACTATAGGATAATAGTTTAGAAACTTAAATTTAAAAGGCAACTATGTGAAGTAGTAAATATGTTAATTATCTTTCTTTTTTAAACACAGTTTGTTAAATTGTCAAAGGGCATGTATGCTGACTGGCAGAGATGCAGAAACAGAAAGAGAGAGAGGAAGTATACCCCAGTGGGGGACTGTTATGCAGCAGTTCTTTTTCCTCCGTTTCTTCATCCTCTCAGGATCCTGGGTGTGCATGTATTTTTCACCAAGGTCAGCCACGTGGCATCCAACTCCTATGAATAGCATGTAACTGCCACACTATGGGGAGGACCCTAATTATCTTGGTTGTGGCAAGTATTTCATAGTATTCAAGTGAGGGGTCTTCAAAAAGCTGAAGGAAAATGCATTTTATAAAATAAATGTGTGGATTTCAAATTTTTTTTCACCAAAGTTATACTTCAATTTTTCCATAAAGTTTCTGAAATCTCCTTGAACATATATCAAATTATCAAGTGTGCAGCTTTAAATATATGCAGTTTTTAATTGTCAACTGTACCTCAGTAAATTTGGGTGCAGAAGTTCAGAAGCTATTTTTTTTAAAACTTCAACATGACATAAAAGTCATTTCAAATATCGGAAATATGGAAAATGTAGGGTAAGAGTGGATGGAAAAAAATCTCTAAAAATATTTAGGGTAATATTTCAGGTTCTTTGGGTGATAATTTTATCTTTTTTTGATGCCATGCCTGAGAAAATAGTTTTAGGAGTTTTTTGTGGGAGTAGCACAGCAGAAATCAAATCAACTCCATATTCCATTGTAGTCCATGTTTAAAAAAAGTCTTTGATGTGTGAACTTTAGATAGAGATGCTGACACGGAAAGGCAGTTTGTGAAGATTGACAAAGAGCAACATTCATTATGGAAGGACAGGAACAAGTATTTGTACAAGATCACAAGTACATTCTTGTTTCTTGATATATTTCAAATCCTTTATTTAAAAAATGTTTATTAGCCTATCTTGTAACTAGGAAGGTCCTGCTTCTGTTTGTTTTTTGGTTCTACTGATATTTCTAAATTTTTTCTTTTTTGAAAAATCTCACATTTTAATACCTGTTAAGAAATGTGAAATTTTTTTTGTTTCTTTATATTGACCACTTTAAAATAACTTAATAAAAGACACAAATGAGAATATCAATTAGATAATTTAACTTTCTGGAGGGCCACAAAGAGAGAATTTACTTAATTCACATATTCATGCCATTTTTATTTGATAGTACAAAATTGTATTACTATAACTTTGAATTATATTATTTTTTACTTTGTGTTTATAATAAACATTCCCAATCAAAAATCTTATAAACACCAAATGCTGATTAGTGAGAAATGCTAACATTAAATAAATAAAACTACTAAAATTCTTTATGATAATATGATGATTTAAAGAAGTAACTGCAATGCCTAAAATACTTTAGTGTTACCCTTCAGTATAGCTAAATTACATATAATTAAATTATATGTAAGTTAGGATGTAAAGAAAGGGCCAGCAGGTGGCAAGGTGGTTGAGGCTCTGGATTCCCACATGGTTGACTATAGTTTGTGTCCCAGACCAATTGCCTTGAAAAATTATGCCAGGTGCATCTCAGTGCGAGCCCAAAATTCCCAGAGAAGAAGGGATTATAGTGTAGCCATCCCCTCCGGGGGCAGATTTCTTATTTTCCCTCTCTGTCTTTTTCTGTCTCTGGCAAGTGCATGTGCCATATGGCAGAAACCTTAAAAAGAAAAAATAATAATAATAAAGAAAGAAGATGGGAACTGATTATATTAGAAACTGTAGGAAAACATTACATTTTGTGACTCTGAGAACATCGGACAAGTGCAAATGATATGAGTTAATCATCAAAGTTTTTATTCTACATAATGCATAAACTCCTGGTCAGAATATGGGGCTAGAGAGGAGGAGTATGATTTCATGGATGTTATGTCTGAAGTTCAGTAAAAAGATTTCTTACAGTGAATGATATAGTATACACTGTTTTTGTGTATCTCATAGCATGTTGTCCCATTATTTTATATAGTACTTAAAAAGAAAACATACTGTCAAAGCCTTTTCCCATTTGAAATTTTCAAATTTTTGTGTTTATCAAAAGAACTCTATCAGAATTAATGAGATATAGATTTATTATATATAACTCTTTTACCACCTGAAAATGAAAATATATGTGAAATAAATTGGTTAAGGAATTGTTGACATGTTTTTCTTTCATAGTCTAACTCTTTTGAATTATTTTTTGATTCAGTTATCGATGTCCTGTTTTTCCACATGGAATCTTTCTTTGTGTAGTAGTTCCTTTTTTTAAAAAAATTATTTAACTTTATTTATTTACGTATTTTAATTTGACCAGAGAGGGACAGAGCAAGAGGTGGGGGGTTTTGGGTGGCGGGGGAATGAGAAAGCAAGCCACCAGGTCCGGGACCCTCAAACTGCGTCGGCCATGTGGGAGTCCAGTGCCCTTAAACACCATGCCACCTTTCAAACCCCTGTGTAGTACTTCTAAAAAGGAATCAGGAACCATTAGTGCAGTTTGTAAGCTCACTTTGCAATTATGTCAAGTTAACCTCCTTTTGATATGTACTTCGGTAATGGTGCTAGATGTGCCTGGTTTTCCCCAGCCTCACCCTCTTTGCATGATTATTTGGTTCTTATTTTTCTCAATTGTTTAGTTCTTAAGAGTTATAAAATTGTTCCAGTATTATCTATACTATTTTTCTTCTAACTCAAATTCTGCAAGTTTTGTGCACACACAAGGAATGACAATTGCCTGGTTATTGCCATTTGCTATTACTACAACAATTATAGAATGCTAACAAAGATGCATTATGTATTTCTAGAACTTTAAAAAAATTTTTTTTTCATTTCGTTTTCTTCCATACATTCAATCACATTATTATTTGTCTTACAAAATGTTCAACAGGTGAACATTTCTCCCTAGTACTGTTGATAAAACTACAAAATATCTTCAACAGATAATACCACACCTCTTTGTACTGTTAATGCTTTGCCTCCCTGTCCCTCCCCCAAATGTCCGTCCTCAGACCCTCCTCTTTCACACACACTATATCTGGTATTTACATCTATATACTGTGTTTCTATATCCTTTAGTCAATTAGTTTCAGTCAGAGAGTGCAGACACTCGGTATATATTAAGTGGGGACATACAATGCCTCTCCTTCATAGCATGGCTTGCTTCACTAGCAGTAAGTTTTCCATATTCATCCACTTCCTGTCAAAAGCCAGGGTTTTTTGCTTTTTATGGATGAATAGTATTCCATTGAGTATATGTGCCACAGTTTTTCTAACCATTCATCAGTTTGTGGGCATTTGGGTAATCAAAAAAGCGTGGTACTGGCACAGAAACAGACAGGTGGACCAATGGAACAGAAAAGAGTCCCCAGGAATAAATGCCCAAACATACAGTCTGTATTTCTAGAACTTAAAGTGTAGGGGCAGTGCTCATTTGAAAGCACAGTGGAAGATAGCTCAGAGTTGGATTGCTCTAATACTAACTTTATGATCTTGGGTAAGTAACAGAAATTCTCTAAGCCTTAATTTTCTCATATATTATAAACACCTCTTGTAAGGTGGTTGTGAAGATTCAGTGATATTATATATGTAAAATATTGTTTAATAAATCTTAGCTATTACTTTATCTTAGTTTTTATAGTCATATATTTTTATTGAGTTCCTTGTATATTATTTTTACTTGTTTGTCCTTTTACTTTGAAGAAAATAGTAACTTGTAGAGAGGAAAATATACCAATAAATTTTGGTAGCAAGTGGCTAGTGAAAATTCTGGAAAAACCCCCTGATCAGATTTTAATTATTAGTATAAATATTAAAATATTCATGTATCATACATTTATCCATTAATAGTGATATGGTATATGATGGGTCACTTTGGAAACTTGATACTAAATTATTTTTTAACCTTTCTGTTGTTCTAGAAGGTAACAAACTATTTTAAGTTGTATGGATATTGTCATCAAGCCGGAAACCACATTAACCAACTTCCCTTGAAGGCTAGTGTGACCTCTGATAAGGTTTGGCAATGGATTGTGAACAGAAATCACGTGCGATACTTTGGTGTTTTACTGTAAGAAAAAATATCTGGGACAGTAGATGGCACAGAGGTTAAGGCTGGGTCCCACATAGCTGACTTTGCAGTTTGAGTCCTGGACCCAGCAGTTTGAAGATCACACCAGGCATGTGTACATGTGTGCCCAAAGTCCCAAGAGGAGATTGGAGAAGAAGGAATTGTACCATAGTCATCCTCTCTAGGGGGAAAATTCTCACTCCTCTGCCTCTGTCTCTCGCCAGCTAGCACACACACCCTATAGCAAACTGAAAAAGGAAGGAAGGAAGGAAGGAAGGAAGGAAGGAAGGAAGGAAGGAAGGAAGGAAATCTTCCTACAAAATACTTATTAATTGTGTAGGCAAAAAATAACAACTTTGTAGTGAAGAAATTTGACAAATAGTGCTTTAACCAAGTGATCAATGTTAACATTACTAGTAAGAACACCAATCAATATCATTTACTTCCAATATAGTGCACAGAGAAAGGTATAGTATCACTTATGTGGTAATCTTCACCTCCTTACCCCCTAAAAAAAGTATAACCTCAATTTAATCATGAGAAAACATCAGACCCAAAAATGTAAGACATTCTACAGAATAACTCACTACTACTCTCTTTTTTGAGAGATTTTTTTTGCTATAGGGCATGTGTGCTCGCCAGAGAGACAGAAAGTGAAAAATCACCCCCCCGTGGGGGATGGCCACACTGCAGTTCCTTCGCCTCCATTCTCTTGGGACCTCAGGCACAAAGGCATGTGCCCTGTTTGAGTTTTAAGTTGGTGGGGCCAGACTTGAACCGCGTCAACCACATGGGAGGCCAGCCACATAGCCATTACATCATCTGCTGGTCCTTCTCACTAGTACTCTTTTAAAAAGTGTCAAGATCAGGCCAGCAGGTGGTATGGTGGTTAAGACACCGGATTCCCACATGGCTGATCACAGTTCGATGGCTGGACCTGGCAGCTTAAAAAATCACACCAGGCATGTGTGCCTGCCCGCCCAAAATCTTGAGAGGTGATAGAGGAGGAGGATCGCAGCACGGCTCTCCCCTCTAGGGAAGTGATTTCTTACTTTCCCTCTCTCAGTGTGTCTGTCTGCAGTGAGCACATGTGCCTTATAAAAAGAAAAAATATAATAAAATAAAACAAAAGTCAAGATCAAGAAACACAAGAAAGACTGAAGAACTCTCACAAATTAGAGATACTGGCACAGATACCAAAACTAAATTCAATGTCTGACCTTGGACCAGAAAAAGTATATACTACTGTGACAATAGGAAAAATTAGAATAAGGTCAAAAGATAATAGTATTAAATTAATACTATAAATTGGAAATCATAATTCCCTGGTTTCAATAATTATATAGTTAACTACAGGGAAAAGTGAGGTAAGACATAGAGATATAGAGTATAGAAATTCTCTTTAATGTTTTTGTAATTTTTCTGTAAGTAAAACATTAAAGCAAAAATTTTATAAAACTCAAAAATTAGATTAGAGAGCAGATTAGACCCAGATGAAGAAAGAGTTAGTAAACTGAAAGGAGATCAGAGAAAATTATCTTGAATTCTCTCCAAAGAGACAAAAAGATGCAAACATGAGCAACTCAGGTATGGAAAATGTGAGAAATAGGAGACATATCTAATTGGAAATCCTGGAAGTCATAAGAGAATGAAGAAGAGGCAATATTAAAAAGGATGATGGCTGGCATGTCTTTGAAAATTGTTAACAATAACAGTACTTTCAAGAAGCCAAGTGAGGCATCAAAAGCTGAAAAGACAGCTCATCTCCAAAGGAATGAAAGATTGATAAAAGGCTTCTTCATAGCAGCAGTGGAGAAAAAAGTATATTGACTTCAGGGTACTGAGGAAAATAATCGTACAACTCTAATTGTATAGAATTGTATACCAAGTGAAACTGTCTTTTAAGGAAGAGAACACAATAAAGACTTCTGGGACCAGCAGGTGGCCTAATGGTTACGTTGCTGGGCTCCCACATAGTGGACTGGGGTTTGAGTCCCAGACCCAGTAGTTTAAAACTCAAGCTGTGTGTGTGTGCATGCATGCCCAAAATCCTGAGAGGATGATCATTTCCCCTAGGGGGTGATCTCTCACTTTCTGTCTTTGTCTCTCCAGCGAGTACACGTGCCCTGTAGTAAAAAAAATCTCTCTCTTAAAAAAAAAAAGAAAAAAGAAAGACTTCCTGATAAAGAACTAAAACTATTAATAATAGTCTTTTTTGAAAAGTCTCTCTCTCAAGATTGTTGCCATAGGGTGCATGCACTTGAGAGAGAGAGAGAGAGAGAAAGAGAGAGAGAGATCACCCCTAAGGATGGCTATGCCTCAATCACTTCTCCACTCTCCTCTTGGTATTTTGGGCATGCAGCATACACGTGCACTCAGTGTGTTTTTCAAGCCACTGGGTCTGGGACTCAAATTGCAGAATCAGCCATATGGGCACCTTAACCGCCACACCACCTGCTGACCTGAAAAGACCCTTTCTGAGATAAATACCAAAAGTTTAACTTCAGAGAAGGAAAATTATTACTAGATGGAAAGTTTGAGATGCAAGATGGAATAATGATAAATATATCAGTAAATTTAAGCAAACATTGGCTGTTAAAGAGAAATATGTAATTTGTGTAGAGAATAAACAGGATAAAATTAAAATATGAGTAATAGAATATAAGTTTCAAGGGAGTGATCACAGTTAAAATTTACCAAGGTTCTTCTTTTAAAAAAAATGTTATTTTCTCCATGAGAGAGATATATATAGCACCCAAGCAGAGTCCAAATGTTTCAGTCTAAACTGGCCTTCAGCCAGCACCTGATCATGGGCAAGTATTTGTCTGGCTTGTTCAAGGATGTTTGTAGATTTGAACCAGGGACTTCCCCATGTGGGATTGCTTCAGAGAGCATCATGTTTACCACTCCTCCTCCATTTGGTTCTCTCTATAGTTTTTCAGGAGGATGATAAAGAAATTAACTTTAGATTTTGTTTATTTTAGTATGCATTTTAAAATAGAGTAACCACTTAAAGAATATATAGAGCATGTGACTTTGAAACAAGTACTAGGAGTAGGAGAGAGAAAGACCATACTAAGAAAGCTAAGAAAACAATATATGCTAACAAACAAAAAATGCAAAAAAGAGGGGAAAGAAATAGAAACAAAACAGCCAGGATAAAATAAGTAGAAATAAACTCAGATACGTCAATAAACACATTAGATATAAGTGGATAAATTATCTAGTTAATGACAAAAATGAACCAAATGACAAATAGACAAAACCCAGTTATATGTGTACATTGATATCTAGATTTAAATGACACATCCAAAATATAAGAACTCAATAATATTGGAAATCAAAAGATAGGAATAAAGTAATGAGGTTGGATCACTGAGTGCTTAGAAGTAAGACAGTTGGGACCAGCAGATGGCATAATGGTTCTGTTGCTGGTATCCTACATGGCGAACTGTGGTTCGAGTCCTGGACCCAGAGACTTGAAACTCACATTGGGCACGTGTGCGTGAATGCCCAAAATCCTGAAGGGAGAATGCAGAAGGGATTGTGGCATGGCCATCTCCCCTGGGGAGTGATTTCTTGCTTTCTGTCTTTCTGTCTCTTTCTGTCTCTCTGAAGAGTACATGTGCTCTATAGCAAAAATCTCTATTAAAAAAAAAAAAGATACAGTCTGCACTTCTCAGTAGCACTTCCTATCATATACGACAGTGTTCATAATTTTGTGAAGCAGACTTTTAGATAATAGTTTTCTTTTTTTATAAAAAAGAATTTATTTAATTTTATTTGTTATTATTATTATTTTTAATTTGCTATAGGGCACGTGCATTTACCAGAGAGAGGTAGAGAAAGAGAGAGAGAGAAAGTTAGAAAGCAAGCCATTAGGTCCAGTACTCAAAACATGGTTGGTCATTCAGCACCCTAACCACCATGCCACTTGCTGGCCCCAATAGTTTTGAGATAGGTAGATAGTGAGACACACAGATGTTTCTGTTTATTTCTTGTAGTGTGTTTGAATGAACTGAGCTTACCATTCTATATATTTATTTTCTTTTTCTGTGGTAATAAGGCAGAACCAGAAAGAAATAGGTTTTTAGGAGTAAATCAGATGTAGTTTGCTCAGTTAGACAAAACTAACCAACTGATTGTTCTTTAAGAAATAAAGAGTTAAACCAAAGAACCACTTTTTCTAACCAATTTAAATCATATTATTTTAAAATAGGAAACTAAGGAAAATTGCTTGAGAGAAAATTGCATTGGAAAATGTTTGTTTTACTATTCAATCATTATATCTCTTTAAGTATCTTTCCTTATTTGTGAAAACAAATAGGAAGATTTGAAATCACTTTAAAATGTGTAGGAACATTAAGAATTATTTTCTTTCCTTTCTTTTCTTCGCTGATGGACATGTTCACTCACCAGAATGAGAGAAGGAGAGGGAGAATGGGGCATGGTCATGCCTCTGTTTCCCCTTACCGTCAGGGTATGCGGCATGCATACATATACACCTCGCATATTTTTCTAACTGCCAGGGTTGGGATTCAAACTGTGAGGTTGGCCTTGTAGGACCTGACCACCTTAACCAGTGGGCCACCAAGCCAACCCAGAATGATTTTCAATTCCAAATTAAACATGGCAAGGCTAGCTTCATAGTGCAGTGGTTGAGAACTGTGCATGGGGAGCTGAATCCCACATGGCCAACGTCAAATAGTTCAAATATCAGCCCTGGTAGTGTTCTTTCTCTCTCTTCTCTCTTACACATGCCCTCTTGCTATAAAACTATTTTTTAAATAATAAATAAACCAAACATACAAAAAGAAATTAGTAATAAAGTAGCAGGTTTTAATTGTACCCTATTAATAGATACAGTAAACTCTACAATAAAAATAGAGTTCTCTCCAATTTTGAAGGTTTAAGAAGTGACACATTTTTATAATTGATCAGTTTTCTTACATTGGTAATTAGAATAATTTACTGTTTTTAGTCCAGCATTATTTACTTACTTGTTTGTTTGTGATAAAATTCATGTGTGTGCACCAGATAGAGACACAGGTGGAAGCAAGGAATCTTTTTGGATTGATAAAAATATTCTTTTTTTTTTCTTTAAACAATTTACTTTATTTTATTATTTTAAAAAATTTGCTGTAGAGGATGTGCATTCATGGAAGAGAGAGAGTGTGAGAAAACGAAAAAGTGAGAAAGCAAGTAACAAGGACTGGAACTCAAACAGTGTTTGGCCATGTGGAAGCCAAGTACCTTAACCAGCATGCTTCCTGTTGGCCCCTAAAATATTTATTTTTACCATTTATTAAAGTCATATATTTAAGATATTTTCTAAGAGTACATTAACTAATAATATTGCTTTTATTCATGTTTATTTTTCCTGAGACAATAGTATTCAAACTCTTTGCATCTGTGACATCAATGTTTCTAGTAGTACTAGAGCCACTTTGAAAAAAGGTTTACTAAGGAACACACAGTAACATTTTTTCTGGGTTTTCTTTTGGGGAGGGAGAGATTTCTGCTATAGGGCGTATTCTAAAACTGGATCATGGTTGTATTGCACAACCCCATAAAATTACTGAAAAATCATGATACACTTAAAACAGGTGACTTTGTGGTATATAAATTATATTTCAACAAAGCTGTTTAAAATATATATAAAAATGCGCCCCCCCCCAAAAAAAAAGAAAACAGCAACCTCATTCCAAATATTAAAATTTGGGAATTTTTAATAATTTAAATGTTAATGTTGTTCATTAATATAATTATAATTAATATTTTAATACTTGCATGGAGAAATTTTGGTTTAAACTTTTTAATCCTATTATAGTTTTAGTTTCAAGTCCCTAATAAAATGTTTTTTGGGGACCAGCAGTTAGCGTAATGGCTATGTCGCTGGACTCCCACGTAGTCGACCGCGGTTCGTGTCCCGGACCCGGTGGCTTAAACTCACGCCGGGCGCGTGTGCGTGCGTGCCCAAGATCCCGAGAGGAGAATGGAGGAGAAGGGATTGCGGCGTGGCCATCCCCCCTGGGGGGTGATTTCCTGCTTTCTATCTCTCTGTCTCTCTCTGTCTGTCTGGCGAGCGCACGCGCCCTATAGCAAAAACCTCCCCCAAAAAAAGAAAAAAAAAATGTTTTTTGTGTTCAGATGGTGTATATTTCACACATCGTATGGCATTTTCTACATGTTTCCAATCATAAGCCAAATCCTTGATAAAACTAGTGTTAAGTAGCGTGCTTTTTTGTATGATGATGAATGTGGGATGGCCATTCCTACTCTGAAAATCTGAAATCTGAAATGCTTCAAAAACCTGAAATGTTTAAGCACCAGCATAAAGCCACAAAATAGAAAATTCCACTGCTAATCTTATGTGACAGGTCTCAGT
Organism: Tupaia tana; assembly: GCA_026018925.1. Taxonomy (NCBI): domain Eukaryota; kingdom Metazoa; phylum Chordata; class Mammalia; order Scandentia; family Tupaiidae; genus Tupaia; species Tupaia tana. The sequence goes on from JAKSZU010000016.1 coordinate 17,383,125, forward strand.
TAAAATACTGCAGTCCAAAAATATCATATAAAATTACCATTAGCTGGGTGCATTTGTGCGCACCTGTAATTCCAGCTACTTGAGGCTGAGGCAGAAGGATTGCAGGTTCAAGGCCAACCTTGTCAACCTAATGAGACATTGTCTCTTAAAAGAAATTATCTTCAGGGACTAGCAGTTAGCTGCGTGCCCAAGATCCCAAGAGGAGGATGAAAGAGAAGGGATTGCGGCATGGCCATCCCACCTGGGGGGTGATTTCTCGCTTTCTGTCTCCCTGTCTCTCTCTGTCTTTCTGGTGAGCGCATGCGCCCTATAGCAAAAACCTCTCCAAAAAAAAAAAAAAAAAAAAATTATCTTCAGCCTGTGCGTGTAAGGTCTATATAAAACATAAATAAAATTTGTGTATAGACTTGGGTCACATCCCAAATGTATCTCATCATGGATGTATGAATATCTAAAATCTGAAAAAAATCCAAAATTCAAAACATTTCTTCTCTCTCTCTTTCTCTCTCTTTTTTTTTTTTTTTTTTTTAAGCTTTCTTATCGTAAGATGTATGGGGGCTTTCCAAAGAGACAGAGAAAGAGTCAGAGTCAGAGAGAGGGAAAAAGAGAGGGAAAGTGAGAAATCACTCCCCAGGGGGAATGGCCACTCTGCAATCCATTCTTCTCCCTTTTTCTGTCAGGATTTTGGGCACACATACACACATGCTTGGTGTGAATTTCAAGTTGCCAGGTTCAGGACTCAAACTGTGGTCAGCTATGTGGGAGTCCAGCACCTTAGCCACAGTGCCAAATGCTGGCCCCAAAACATTTCTGATCCTAAGCATTGTGGGGAAGGAATACTCAACCTGTATTTCAGTAGAACCCAGTGAAGAAATATGTGAACAGAAAAAAACAGGCATCAGTTATGAGTTACATTTGAATGCAAGGACTGTGCTTTATTTAATTACAGTCTAATAGGAAATAGAACATCTCAACATGTATACATCTATGAAAGTAAGTATATTTTTAAAGAAAGTCTAGAAGAATATGCACCAAATGGGTAATTACTTCTTTTGGGAGAATAACACTTAGAAAAAGAATGCATATATTTATTTATTCATGAATTACTTTCATAACCAGTAGAAAGCAAAGTATACAGAGACTAAACAACTCCAAAGGAAAAAAAAAAGATGAGGACCTAAATAAAGGCAGTGGTAATAGAGAAGGTAAACATGTGAAGAATGTTTAGTTGCCAAATTAATATAGTACAAAGTCATTACAGAGATCAAAAGCGATTGGTTAAGTAAATTACACTGAATTAATTCAATGAAACTATAAACATGACTTGAACATAAATATTATAAGCATTGCTTTATTAAATTTATGAAGTAGAATGGAAATTATATATATATATATATATACGCACACACACACACACACACACACACACACTTAGGAATACAGTAAGTACACTGTGTACATTTTTTTGCAGCATTATAAACAAGTAGGAAAATGAGGTAAAAAAACACAGATGACAATGAGAATATTAATGATGATGTTAAGTGAATAGAGAACCCCCTGTTATTCTGTGCTTTCTTTAAAGGATTTCTGAATAATCAGAAGGTTTCTAAATAATCAGAAATAATTGGAAAAGAATTGTTGCAACAATTGGGAATTAGTAAAATATATATGGTTAAAATTATTGCAAAGAATTCTAGAAATAAGTAAAAATTGTTTGAAAAGAAAAATTTATCCCAACCTTTATATGTATCTTTAGCACTATTGAAAATAGGTACCTCTGGGGCTGGCAGGTGGCATGGTGGTTAAGGGTGTTGGACTCTCACACGGCTGACCACAGTTCAAGTCCCAGACCTGGCAGCTTGCTTTCTCACTTTCCCTCTCTATCTCTCTCTATCCCTTTCTGGTCGAATTAAAAAATAAGTAAATAAATAAAGTTAAATAAAATAATCCTTAAAAAAAAAGAGTAAAGACATTTTTTTTTTATTTATTTTTTTTATTTTTATTTTTATTTTTTTACATTTTTCCACAAACATTTACTTTACATAGCAAAAAATTTTAGCTCATACTCCATAATTCTTGACAGTTTACAAACAACTTTCAATATCTCAAAATACTGAATTTTAAAGATAATGTTCAAAATATGTCTTATAATTTTGTATAAATTTAAAACTCTTTAACAACAGAAGCAGAATGGTTTCAAAAATATATATATACATATATATACATGTATATATATATATATATATATACACATTTAGAGTGCAGACACTCGGTATATATTAAGTGGGGACATACAATGTCTCTCCTTCATAGCATGGCTTGCTTCACTCAACAGTAAGTCTTCCATATTCATCCACTTCCTTTCAAAAGTCAGGGATTTGTTGTTTTTTATGGATGAATAGTATTCCATTGAGTATAGACATTTTAAAAAATACCTCTAAGTTCTCTTAATTATTATTCAGTTTGCTAGTTTCCAAACCCACGGGTAACTCAATTTTTTTTTTTCTAATTAGGCACAATCACTTTTGTTTTTGTTTAGAGGTTTTTTGTTATAGAGCGTGTGTGCTCACCAGAAAGACAGAGAGAGACAGAAAGAGAGAAATCACCCCTCCCAGGGGGGGATGGCCACACCACAATCCCTTCTCCTCCATTCTCCTCTTGGGAGCTTGGGCACACACGCACATACACTTGGATGAGGGGCCTGTAGGTGGCATGGTAGTTAAGGCACTGGACTCCTACATTGCCAACTGAGGTTTGAGTCCTGGACCTGGCAACTTGCTTTCTTCTCTCTTTGTGTCTCTGATCAAATTAAAATAATAATAATAATAATTGAAGTTAAATAGATAATTCTTTTTTAAAAATCTAAATGAAATTTATGTGTATTCATGTTTGTCACATAAGCCTTACATTATAGGATTTACTCCTCATATTGCAGTTTTTCATCTTATAATTTATCTCTTAAATAGTAAGACTTAGAGTATTACTATTCTAAACCATCTATAAGTTTAAAATTTTTATGTTGCACTAAACTTAAAATTAGGGAAAAACTAATTTCAGGTAAATTTTTCATCATTTGTTTCTGCTATGTTTAACAGCTTAAATTGTTATCTAGCATCCATGATTCTGATCCTGGGGGTGGTTCCCCCTTGCCCTGGCCCCAGTACATTTGACAGTATCTGGAGACATTTTTGAATATTACAACTGGGACTGTTTTATACCCAAAGTATTATTTTAAATATTTTAAAAATTATGTCTTGAGTAATGGTGCATCCCTTGAACGGAGACATTATTTCATTAGTTAGGTTTCTCTAAGGTTTTATAGTTAAAGTTTTCGAAAGTCCTAACTTACATTCCAGGAAGTATATGCTCATTAAAAAGAGAAAGATTTGAGGGACCAGCAGTTAGCGTAATGGCTATGTCGCTGGACTCCCACGTAGTCGACCGTGGTTCACGTCCCGGACCCGGTGGCTTAAAACTCATGCCGGGCGCGTGTGCGTGCGTGCCCAAGATCCCGAGAGGAGAATGGAGGAGAAGGGATTGCGGCGTGGCCATCCCCCTTGGGGGGTGATTTCTCGCTTTCTGTCTCTATGTCTCTCTCTCTGTCTGGCGAGCGCACGCGCCCTATAGCGAAAACCTCTCCAAAAAAGAAAAAAAAAAAAAAAAAGCTTAAAAAGAGAAAGATTTGAGGGACAGCAGATGGCCTGATGGTTAAGGCACTGGACTCCCACACGGCTTACTGCAGTTAGAGCCCCAGACTCAATGGCGTGAAAATCAGGACGAGTGCATGTACGTGCATGCCAAAAATCCTGAGAGGAGAATGGAGATGGAATTGAGGTGTGGTCATCCCGCCTAGGGGGTGATTTCTCACTTTCCCTCTCTCTGTCTCTCTCCAGCAAGTATAGGAGCACCCTACACACACACCAAGAAAAAGAAAGAAATATTTTAAATAATTTTTATTTCAGTTGAATTCTTGGCTTACTTTTTCATCATTACTTATTTATGTTTGCCTTTGCTTCCCTCTGATCTTTCTCTGTTCATAGGCTCCTAAAGACATTTTTGAGAAGCATCACTGTGATTTCCTCCTGAGGGTACAATGAGTGCCCAGCTCTTTAAAATCTAAGTTATTTTTAGAGACAACAGAAAATGCTCGTTTTTAGTCCCATCATGTTTTTTTTTCCATAACTACTGTAGTGTACTGTAAATTAATTAATCTTAAGTAATTCTTTGTTTTTCTTAGCTGCTGTTCTTATCAAGGAAGGAATTCATGAATTGTACTTATATTAAAACATAGCATTTAACTAAATAAAGATTTAATTCAAAATATTTGTGAATACCTTGCAAATGTAAAGATAACTAGAAAAGGTTTCAGATTTAGATACAATATATATTACTACTGTTTTCTAAAAATAAATAGAAATAAGTGGCAACTTTATTTCTTTCCATTATTTGACCAAGACAGTAAATAAATAACATAGGGGGAAAAAATCACAAACTCATTTCTTAAACTAAAAACACAGGGTATGTAAGTAAGTAATTTAAAAAAAATAGGTAAATTTCTTTTCTTGTCTTTCTTAGCTGTCTCTTTTTTTAAGTTCATTTTAGTTTTTTACCACTTGATGGCAGTGATGGAGCTAGAGCTACCCCAAGAAGGTTAGGGCAAGAGCTTGTTATGAATAACAAAAGGATAGGTACAAAGGAAAGCTCTGACATTTTCATATTATTCACATTTCTAGGTGATATTACTTATATTGCAAGTGACAGTAATAGGGGGGAAAGCCTCTAGATGGAGCTTCAGTACTTTCTAAGGAAGAACGTTTGCTGTATCTTTCCCAATGCATGCTATATATTATTTTACATAATGTATTGAATCCAAAATGCATTTACAAAAACTTTTAAGGATGAATACATGTCAGTTGTAATTAAGAGAATTAGTTCACCAAATATACTAATAATTTGAGAAAATGACTAGTTAAGTATCTTAAATTTCTATTATTTGTAAAAAAAAAAAGATTGTTAAACTGTTAGCTGTTTCTAGTATTAGAATCAGCTTGCATGTCTAATAAGTTAAGTAAAAGATCTTTTTCTTAATAAGAAATCAGGTACTTAAACTATTTCCCTATAATTTAACAAAATCTTCTGTTGTTAATTGATATGCCTATATTATTCAACATTTGAGTTCTTAAGAGCATATAGTATTCCAACTTCTGGTACCTTACTGGACTAGGAGTGTGTGTGTATGTGTGTGTGTATTTATATGTTGGAACTGGATTTTATTTTAAAATGACAAATTTATATACTATTAAGTCTTTAGTTAGTACTCTATCACTAATGGCAATTGGAACAAGAACATTCTAACATTAACCTGGGTAGAAGGAGATTTAACTTAGAGTTCAAAGATGGTAGTCTTAGTTATAATAGAAAATTGTTAGTCTATCAATAATTATTGCAAAAATATGGTATTTTCCACATTTTCATTGTGTGTATATTATCGTGTAAGTTTTAGAAATTTAAATGCAGTTGCTTTTCATCAAATGAAATGTCATGATTTTCTCAATAAAATTTGTTAGTCAGGGCCTAGCTTAGTGGTGCAGTCATAGCACACTCTGTCACACTGGAAGCCATATGAAGATCGAGGTGGACGTATGCACCCTGAGTGCGCATCTGTGCCCATGACCTGGCAGGCTGGGGGAGGCTAGGGGGATCACAGTGTGAGATCCTATTGAGAGTTCTCACTCTCTCAGTGAATCAGTACACTTTAAAAACTTGTTAGTACATATTTCTTTGCACATGAGAGACTTCTAGGTTTCAAGATTTATGTAAATATGTGACAAATTATTAAATAAGCCCTTACTCTATCACTTGTGTGGGTAGGTTTTAGACTGGAAAACCGGGATATTACTCAACACACTTAGAATTAGCTTGTATATCTAACAAGTGAGTAGAGGACATTTTATTAGTAGGAAAGCAGGTGCTTAAAATTAATACAGTACCAAATGTGACCATCTATATTGTTCATTGTTATGCCATTATCGTTCAACTTTTGAGTTCTTGAGAGAACAAATATTTTTACCATTTAGTTCCTTGATTTAAAAAAAATAAAATCATAGAAAATATTATGTAAAATATTATTTAAAAATATGTTTTATAAGTAGTGAATATTCTGATTTTCATCAAAAATGCTTTCCTTTTATAGGCAGAGTCTGTTACCACTTTGTATTGAAGGGAGGCTGTCATATTATTAGGATAAAATGATAATGTTTGTAGAACACTATTGATTTTAGTGTTGACTTCTTTTAGAATAACAAAACTGTAGACCGGAATAGTACATTTCCTTACCTTTCTACTAGTATGCCATCATCTAGGTTCATTTTGATGTTTCATAAAGCATTTCAATGAATATGTGCTATTGCTTCAAATTGCCTATTTAAAATTTTTTTTTAATTTAATTTGTTGTTATTATTTACTTTTTTAATTTGACCAGAGAGAGAGAGAGAGAGAAAGAGAAAGGAAAAGTGAGAAAGCAAGCTGCCAAGTCTGGAACTTGAACTGGTGTCAGCCATGTGGGAGTCCAGGACCTCAATCACATGCCACCTACCAGCCCCAACCTATTTTTTTATTTTAAGAGAGATTTTTTGCTATCGGGTACATGCACTCACCAGATAGAGACAGAGAGAGAAAGTGAGAAATCTATCCCCCCATCCCCAGCGGGGATAGCCACACTGGAATCCCTTCTCTTCCATTCTTCTCTCAGAATTTTGGGCACGCTCAAACCTCTGGGTCCAGGACTCAAACCATGGTCAACTATGTGGGAGTCCAGCAATGTAACTATTACACTGTCTGCTGGTCTCTCAAATTGCCCATTTTTAAAGACTAAAAATATTTGAGGGAAACCTTGGATAATATTTGTTTTGGAATTTACATGAGATAATTGTTTTCTGTTGAAATAAAATGTGTTACTGGAATATCATAAGAAACATGAAAAATTGTTTGCAGTGTTTTATTTTTTCAGTTTATTGAATAAAATTCTTATTCTCTATTGAAACAAAAATTTCACTAGCTGAGTAGTTACCAAGTAACTTTTACAATTACAGGTAACAATAGTGTTAACCACAGTCAACTTTCTTTTCGGCTACACAGATATAGTATAAATTCATTTCAGAATATACATAAAGTCATCTAAATTTGTGGCATAATTTGCTTATTTAATCACCTCAGTAGTAACAATCCCCTAGAAAGCCATGTAGTGCTTTGTTTCCTAACTAATTACATTTTCTAGATTCTCAGAAGAAGGAAACACATTTGAGAAGTGTGGGGGTCTTCAAAAAGTTCATGGAGAGTATGTATATGAAAAAACTGCCTGGATTTCAAAAAAATTTTGTACCAAAACAAACTTGTACTTTATTTCATTTTTCTACTGTCTTTCTGAAGTATCCTCATAACTCATCAATGTTCAAGCATCCTTCTTTTATTAGTAATGCCTTCTAAACAAACATAATTTCATCAAATTAGTTAATTGTGTAATGAAGTGAATTTGAATCGATAACGGTCCGTTTGTCAGAGGTAGGGGAATTCTAACTCTGGACACTGTTATGCTACGTTACAAAGACCTGTAAATGGTGACCTTATTTTTAAGGGAAAACAAAGGAAGCATGTCATCATTTGCTACAATCATACATGCTTAAAACTGTCTTTAATTTGGTAGAGGGAAAAGCTCTTGTATTTTACTGTCATTTAAGATGTTAGGTTATATTTTCTGCTTCTTAACTAGTATGTTAGTGTCATATAGTATCATATCTAGAATTTAAGACTTGTTTAGATTACTTTTTCTTGCTCACTGTAGTACTGAAAGCTGCAATGAAGCATTTCTATCAACTAACACATCCTATTATAGAGTATTATACTCGCCTTTAACATTAGTTCTCAAAACATCTTAATTAACATAAATTTCATCAGTCAGTAAGACAAATAAATTAACCAAGTAGAAAAAGACTGTCAAACTTTTGTTTGTTTGTTTTGGAGAGGTTTTTGCTATAGGGTGTTTGGGCTAGCCAGAAAGACAGAGAGACAGAAAGCAAAAAATCATCCCCCGGGGGGGGATGGCCATGCCGCAATCCCTTCTCCATTCTCCTCTCGGGATCTTGGGCATGCATGCACATGCGCCCAGCGTGAGTTTAAGCCACCAGGTCCAGGACTCAAACTGCGGTCAACTACATGGGAGTCCGGTGACATAGCCATTATGCCAACTGCTGGTCCCAGTTTTTCTTTTTGTAAATTCATGTTTTAAATAAAATTTTTTGCTTACTGCTTCTTGGCCTTTTGGCTAAGATCAGGTGTAAGTACATTTTCCAGGGGGCTGGCAGGTGGCATGGTGGTTAAAGGCGTTGGCCTCCCACGTGATTGACCGTGGTTTAAATTCCAGACCTGGTGGTTTGTTTTCTCTCTCTCTCTCTCTCTCTCTCTCTCTTTATTTTGGAGAGGTATTCACTATAGGGCGCGTGCGCTCGCCAGACAGACAGAGAGAGACATAGAGACAGAAAGCGAGAAATCACCCCCTAGGGGGAATGGTCATGCCGCAATCCCTTCTCCTCCATTCTCCTCTCGGGATCTTGGGCATGCACGCACACGCGCCTGGCGTGAGTTTTAAGCCACCAGGTCCGGGACACAAACCGCGGTTGACTACATGGGAGTCCAGCGACACAGCCATTACACTAACTGCTGGTCCCAACATTCTAATATTTTAAAAAGCACCAGGACTTGAACCCTGCTTAACCATGTGGGATCCAATTTCCTTGCCCGGTGCCTAACCACTGCACTAAGGGCTAGCCCCAACTTTTCAAACTGAGAAACAAAATATACGATGAACAAACTCTCTGAATTTAGTGTTTTGTGTCCTTTTCATTTTATGAATGTCAGTAACGCTATGAAAAAGGCTATGCTAATAAAGTTAATGTTGATGTAACTTTTATAGTAAAGGTATTATTTTAACTTATATTTAAATATACATTTTATGTTAATAGTTCTTTAAGTGAAGTAGTACTGATTTATGGAAGGAAATTTATTTGGATCCAAATACAAGAATGGTTTTCTGCAAAAATTGTATCAAATTAATTGATATTTTCATAAAGTTAGCCAGTGTGTAAAAGAGAAACTTCAGTATGAATGAGGACCTTATTAATGAAGTTTTACTAATTAATAAAATCATCTCATGTGAGGCAAAGTATGTACAACTATATAGAGTATATATCTAGTATATATTATATTAATATGTTACATTAGTATAATTATCTGTATGTGTGACTGAAATATATATATATATATATACATATATATATATATACTGAGACTCATTGAGGATGATGAAATAATTAGTTGTTATCAATAAGAATAGTAATGTAAACATTAGGAACTATATAGAAAATGTTTATCTTTTTATTCATCTGTTCTGTAAGTGTCAACTTTTATTTTTATCACTGTAATATTTAAATAATACCATTAGGAAATCTGTGCTAGGCTTAGTCTCCTTATTAGCATATTAATTGAACTCTGGCATAAAACTAATCATTAATAAGTAAATTCATGCAATTCAAAATGATTTGTGAACTGAGAAATTCCAGTCCGTATAATATGATATAATATGTTAAAGTATTGTATTGTGAAAATCCAAGCATGTGGGTTAAATCCACTGATTCATTTTATTTTAACCCATGTTTTATGATTTATAAACTTCATCCCAGAGCTGATACTACCCTGTTTAACAAAATATTGAAATTGAATATTTAATTTGTTCTTTAAATATTTGCCTTAGATGTTATGTGGGATATTTAACAGATTTTTCTAGAGCTTTCCTCTTTTTTAGAGAAAGATTTTTGCTATAGGGTGTGTGCGATCACTGGAGAACTAGAGAGAGAGAGAAAGAGAGAAATCACCCCCCCAGGGGGGATGGCCATGCCGCAGCCCTTTCTCCTCCATTCTCCTCTTGGGATTTTGGGCACACATGCGCCAGAGTGAGTTTCAAGCCACTGGGTCTGGAACTCGAACACGATTGGCCATGTGGGAGTCCAGCAACATAACCATTATGCCATATGTTTGTCCCTCCATTTGTTTTGTAGCGTTAGATATAACATGAATTTTTAAGCTGCCTTTGAATGTCATTTATCCTAGGATAAAAAATATGTGTATTTTAAAAACTTAGATTCACAATAATGAGTATTTTGAATATTTTCTTAATTCTGAAAATATGTAATTAATGAAAATGACAAGGAACATGTATTACATTAGTAAAGTAAAGTGACATAACTTATAGGGTAATTCACAAGTTAATTTTCCTATAAGTTAGCATAAATACTGCATTTAGAAGTAAATAAATTTTAGCCTAAAGGTTATGATTTTTTGGTATTAAAAATTATAATGTAAATAAGCATTTCATGCTAAAATACTTAATATGTCAAAGTTCACTTATAAATTATTAAGGATACTTAAGTAATTAATCAGTTACAATTATTCAAATACTTCATGACCCGTAAAATGATATGTTTTGTATTAATATTTTAAACACATAACAGAACTTAAATTGCCAGTAAATTGAAGAATTTGGAATATCTTGTCTATAAATTACGATCATAAGATTTTGTTCATGGGCTTTCAGGTTGGGAAAGGTATTTAAATGTAGGTATCCTAACATTTAATATAGACTTAATAGCCAAATTAATTGATTTTAGTTTGCCTGAGGCATATGTACTTACTGGAGACAGAGTGAGAGAAAGGGAAGCAACCTGAGAGAGAATGGTCACGCTGCAATCTCTTCTATTTTCCTCCTCCTGGGATTTTGGATGTGCACACACGCCCATTGTGTTTCTCAAGCTGTCAGGGTCCAAGACATGAACCTCACAGTTGGCCATGTGGCATCCAGCCACACTAATCACCATGCCATGGACTGGCCCCAGGTTTCTTATTTTAATGAATATTTTTTATAAAGTGTGCCTGGTATGCTCTTTTGAATTTTAAGTAATCATGATTGTTAAAGACTTTCAAAGTAGAGGATTAAAGAAACTTTTTTTAAAAATAATTATTTATTTAATTTTATTTATTATTATTGTTAGTTTTTAAATTTGGCCAGAGAGAGAGAGGGAAAGTGAGAAAGTAAGCTGCCAGGTCCAGGACTCGAATTGTGGTTGGCTATGTGGGAGTCCAGCACCTTAACTACAACACCACTTGCCAGCTTCTAAAGAAACTCTCTTGTGTAAATTTCTGACTTTTTGATCCTGGTCAGCTCCCTTATATATGCTAATCTGTCTGATTAATTATATCCAAATGATTATTACATATATATGTGTGTGTGTGTGTGTGTGTGTATTTAAATATAGTATAGACATACATATGTGCATATGTTTATCTTGAGGCTTTTTTTTTTTTTTGGAGAGGTTTTTGCCATAGGGCGCATGTGCTTGCCAGACAGACAGAGACAGAGAGACAGAAAGCAAGAAATCACCCCCCAGGCGCGATGGCCACACCGCAATCCCTTCTCCTCCATTCTCCTCTCGGGATCTTGGGCACACACGCACATGCACCCAGCATGTTTTAAGCCACCGGGTCTGGGACACAAACCGCAGTCGACCACGTGGGAGTCCAGCAACATAGCCATTACGCTAACTGCTGGTCCCATATCTTGAGGCTTTTGAAGGAGTGTTTTTGTTATCAGTGTAAATAAGTTATTCTTTAAGTTTAAAAAACAATTTGAGGACTGGTCTTGTTGCACAGTAGTTAAATTCTGTGTGTCAAAAGCTTTGCCCGAGTGACAGTATCATAGCCAATGAGGTTTATCCGAGGCATGATCATGGTTAATTGAAAATTGTAACCTGGCTCCCACATTGCTGATCAGTGTTCGAATCCTAGGCCCAGGAGCTTGAAAAACACATGGGGGATGTGTTGTGCAAGCTGCAAATACTGATGGGATGAAGAAATAGAGGAAAAGAACTGTGGTATGTCATGCCTCTTTGGGAGGGTGCTTTCTCTCACTCTCTGGTAAGTGTACATGCCCACTGGCAATTAAAAAAATTACTTTGCTGTGTGGCCTGGCCTCAGGGGCACAGTCACTAGCACTCAGACTGAGAACTGGAAGCCATGTGCCCAGGATCCTGACTGTCTAGAGAAAGGCATTGTGGTGTGACCAAGTCCTATAGAGAGTGTTTGTCTTTCTCATCTTTCTCTCTCATGCATGTGTATGTGCTCTATTATAAATAAAAAATAAAAGTAAATTCATTTAATTTGACTTTAAGGTTTTTATTTTTTGATCAAATTGCCTTAATAGAATTCCTTCCAAAACCATATTTTCTCACAAAACTGTACATACTACAATTAGCAAAGTAAGCCTAAATTATGCAGATAACGATCCGTAAATGTAGTTATGATACTTAATTGATCATTTTGCTAGCTTATCACTATTTTCCAAAAATAATTGTGATTTTTATCAATGATCTCCAAAGATTGGTTATCTTTCTTTTCTTTTTATTATAATTACAAATTTAAGACTACATCAGTTCTGGATTGGAGAGGAATGTGTATAACTTTTGAGAGTAGTTTGATTTCTCAGATATCTGTAACATGATCCAAATGTAAGTACTAACTAGTCATTTCCTTATCCACTCTCAGCGTATAATGGTAAAGCCTATCAACTATTGACATTTGAACTTCTTCATATCATACTACTTTTCAAGGGTATCAAAAATTACTACGCAAAATAATTCTGGGAACAAAGTAAGAGTCAAAATATTGAATCTGAGAAGTGCTCAGATATAATATTACAATGATCTTCAGTCAGTATTGATAGGATTAATATAAAAAATGCCTAATCTAGACAGGTTATGTTTGATGACCTGTAGCGTAGATTAAGAATTCAGTCGAGGTTCAGCGGAAGTTTAGGACAGGTTAAAACACCGGTTCTTTAAAATACTTGCCACTTTTCTCAGTCATTCTTCCCCCTCTCCCAGTTGGAGACTTTCTAAGAAATAGATTTACAAAATGCTTGTACTTCATTTAAAAAAGTAGTTCAGACAATTTTATCTGTCCCAGCAGGAAGTCAGATCTTACCAGCTACATTAGAGACAATAAACACTTAAAAATTTTGCTCTCCTTCAGTATTTAAGTTTTTAAATTTTGATGCATATTTGGATTAAATCTTTTCTGTCTACTACAGAACAAATAACAACAAAATAAGACAGGAAAAAGGTGAGATTCTAGAAAGGGAGGTGAAATAACTCTAACCAGTTTAAAATGAAAGTTTAAATTTTTCCTTCATGTTACATATATATTAGAACCAGCAGTAAATTGTTGAAATAATTTCCGGATATATTTGAGTATAGTTTCTTTTTCATTTTCTGCTTTTAACCCATTTTGATACATTATTTTAAATCATTTCCAGATCGAAAGGAATGTGTCCTGTTATATTTTGAAGTATCCATGCTTCAGTAAGTTATTACTTTCTGATGCTGGATTAGGTAAACCAGTTCTCGAAATCTTTGTGGTTACCTTGGTGATTTGGGAGAGTTAAGGAGAAATGCAGTTTTATGGAACATATATATAAGACATACTTTTAATTTAGTTGGTTATTTGTGTTATTTTCTATGATGACCAGAGTTTAGAACTGGGTTGATTTTATTATGATTTCCTTTAGTTTTTGCTTCAATAGGTACTCTGTAATATATGTCCTTAGTCCAACTTTCCCTATCATGTCATTTTATCCCGTGGTTGTCTACAAAGGCAAATATATATAACATATACATTATATATACACAATAATTGGTTTATATATATATATATATGATAATTGGTTTTATATATATTTATATATATATTATGTATAATTTAGATAATTGATTATTTTTATGGTAAGATGGAAGCAAAGTCCTACTATTTAACTTTTTTGTTAACTATCATATGTTGATTTATAGTCACATAGACAGGATAGTAGCCTGATTGTATAGTACTTTCTTTTTTGTTTTGTTTTTTCTTTTTTATTCTTTCTTTTTTTTTTTTTTTGGAGAGGTTTTTGCTATAGGGTGCGTGCGCTCGCCAGAAAGACAGAGACAGAGAGACAGAAAGTGAAAAATCACCCCCCGGGGGGATGGCCACTCTGCAGTCCCTTCTCCTCCATTCTCCTCTTGGGATCTTGGGCATACACGCACACGTGCCCGGTGTGAGTTTAAGCCACCGGGTCCGGGACTCGAACCGCTGTTGACTGCATGGGAGTCCAGCGACATAGCCATTACGCTAATGGCTCATTCCAGTACTTTCTTTTATAAAAATTCTTTTTTTTTTTTAAATTGCCAGAGGTCACATGTGGTTGCCGAAAAGAGACAAAGATCAGGGAGAGAAAGAGGGAGAAAGCACCCCCCAGTAGGCTTTGATCATTGCAGTACCTCGCCCTCCATTTCTCTATCCTATCAGGATTTGGGGCACACATGCACATATGCCCAGTGTTTTTTTTTTCAAGCTGCTAAGCCCAGAAATTGAACTATGGTCAGGCATTTGAGATCCAGCTCACTTAACAACTAGACTCCAAGGGCTGGCCCTCCTTTTTTTCCCAAGTTATTTATTTCATCCATGAGATCGAGGCGTAGCCCAACAGGGTCCTTATGCCCCAACACATCCCCAGCCTCAGCCAGCTTGGATCACAGGCACACATGCCTATGCCCAGCATGTACAGAGTACTCCAGGTAGGCACAAGATCCCATGTAGGTCCAGTTGGATTACCAGTTCTGGCCCCTCGTATGCTACCTTTGCATCCTCTTTAGGACTTTTCTTGGAACCACCTGCATTAAACATTTTATATGAGTACTATTATATTGTAGTAAAACATTTTTTTAAATAAATATGCACATGTAGGTAATGCATGCTTCAAAATGTTTGCCGACTATTACATGAAATCATCTTTGTGAGGCCTCATATACTGATTTTTACAGTGTTCATTATGATAGCCTTTTTTTTTTTTAACACCATTTCTCCTCTCTTAGGAACCAACATTATAATCTTTTTTTCTTCTTCTTTTTTAAAGATTTTTGGTGTGTGGGCTTACTGAAGAGATGAGAAAGATAGAGAGACAGCAAGAAGTACTTCCCCAGGGGGAATGGCCATGCTGCAATCCCTTCTCTTCCAATCTTCTCCTGGGATATTGGGCATGCATGCACATGCTCCCAGTGTTGTTGTTTTGTGTGTGTTTTTAAAAATTATTTATTAATTTTTATTTGTTACTATTATTTTTTAATTTAACCAGAGAGAAAGAGAAAGTGAGAGAGCAAGCCACAAGGTCTGGAACTTGAACCGCAGTTAGCCATGTGGGAGTCTAGCCTTTAACCACCACACCATCTACTGGTCCATCCAGTGTGAGTTTTAAGCCACTGGGTTTAGGACTCAAACTGCGGTCTACTACATGGGAGTCCAGCAATGTAACCATTAGTCTCTAATCTTTAATCTCTAGTTTCTCGATGTTTTCACCTTGCTTCTCAGATCATAGCAAAGTCCTAGTTAAGCTCTTCTCAATTCACATGCCACTAAGGCACTTCCTCCTTATCCTTTACAATCATTCTTATATCATCACCAATCCATTCAGACCCTATATTCATTCTTTGAGACATAGATGAAATAGGATTAGAATAATGAACTGTATTTACCTCCTTTTTCTCTTATGATCTCTGCTAAGGTTGCCTTATAAATTATTACTGATAATTGGACTAATGTTTTGGTCAGCAAGTCAAGGAGACTAATATGCTGAAGCAAAATATTTTGGATTTTTTTCTCCCCAGGGATTAGTACCAATAAACACTTCCTAAAGTATAATGATCAGGAAGTAATTTATAAGTGGCTATTGCATAATAAACTCTCTGTAAGGAAGCAAAAGTCATAAAATTTCTGGCTTCCAAATTTGCTAAAATACATGGAAAAGGTACTCAGTATCTAAGTATAGACTCTGATCATTGATTTTTAAAAATTATTTGCTTTTAGTAAAAAATTGTATAAATTAGACATACCCTGCAATAAGAAAGAGAAATTATTACAAATCTTTGCTTTGGTTACAGTTCTGAAACCACAGAGTGAAGAGGAAGAAAAAAGCAGGCCTTTATCATGTCATATAATTTTATCCCTGGAAGCCAGAAATAAAGTCTCTCCTTTTTGGTTCTATGTATGTTAAGGAAAAGGAGAGAAGAAGACCACGTAAGCCAGCAATACTTTAATTTGCATGTAATTTTTTAGGTGTTTTTGTTTTATTGTCATTTAAAGGAAGATTGCTTAAATGCTCAGATTGTATGTTTTATATTCTCTTGGGTTATTATCCTTTTTGTGAGGGGGGAAGAGTCAAATCTATTGAAGTATTAGGTTGTTGGGAAAGTCATGATGTATTTTTTATTTTTCTGTGTTTTTCTACGCAGAAAACCATCGTAACTTTCCTGACAATCCAGTAGATTAAAGATATACAGTTGTCTGAAGTAAAATTTTTATTGAAATGCACAAGTTCATACATTCAGAAAAATACAGAAATCACAAGTATGCTGTTATATGAATTTTTACAAGTGAATCCATCTGTGTAATCACCAAGGCAAGAAAGAGGATGTTACCCAGTGTTCCAGAAGCCCCCGTTTGTGCTCCTTCATACTTAAACCACCTGCCCTCACCACAAAGAAAAACCAAATTGTATAGTATATATACTCTGGTTGCTTGACTTCTTTTGCTCAACATTATGCTCATGAAATTCATCTATAGAGCAAATGTTCACCCATGTTTACTGTTGTCACTGTGTTCTGTTACATGAGTGTATCTCAATTTATTTATCCTTCCTACTGTTATACGGTATTGAGGTTGTTTCTAATTTGGGGTTATCATCTATGAGCACTCTTAACACGTCCTTTGATGAATATACATATGCATTTTTGCTGGAATGAAATTTCTGGATCATGGGGTATATATGTATTCAGTTTTAGTTAAATAATTCAAGCAGTTTTCAAATGGCTGTACTATTTTATACTCCTTCAAGCAGAGTATTGGGGTTGCAGTTTCTCCACGTTCTTGTCAACACTAGGTATTTTCTTTCTTTCTTTCTTTCTTTCTTTCTTTCTTTCTTTCTTTCTTTCTTTCTTTCTTTCTTTCTTTTTTCATGAAAGAGAGCACAGGCAGGAGAGAGAGATACCCAGATTATTTGGTAGGGTCTTATCATTTTAGGATTCTCCTGTCTCCACCTCCCAGTTATCTAGGACCAGGCATGTGTCACTGTGCCCAGCCCGTTTAGGTTGGGTAGTGAACCAAGTCCAGGCCTCCCGTGCTGTCTCAGCCAATGTGCAGTGGCACCCTGCCACTTTGTCGTTTGTGCCTCTGCAGCAGGGCCTCATTATCTTTTTATAAAGACAAAATCTTTATAAAAATGTTTATATTTACAAAGACAAAAATGTTACTTTTTTTGTGTTTTGGCCTTTCTGGTAGGTGTTTATCTCACTGTGACTTCAATTTACTTTTAGAAATAAACAGTGGTATTTTATCACACTAAAAAGCTTATACTCGGAAAAGGAAACAACACAGTGAAGGCAATCCACAGAGTGGGAGAAAATGTTTGAAAACTATACATCCAGCAAAGGAGTAATAACTAGAATATACTAGGAGCTCAAACAACTCAGCAGCCAAAAATAAATAACCAATTTTAAAAATGGGGAAATAAACTGAATAAACAGTTCTCCTAAGACATACAAAGGGCTGATGAACATGAAAAAATGCTTGACATCACTAATCATTAGGGAAATGCAAATCAAAACCACAGTGAGATATTATCTCATCTCAGAATGATTAGTATCAAAAAGATAAGTACTAACAGTTGTGGCAAAGATGCAGAGAAAGAGGTACTCTTTAACACTGTTGGAGGGAATGTAGTACAACTATTATGGACATCAGTATAGAGGTTCCTCAAAAAACTAAAAGCAGGGGTGCCAGCAGGTGGTGTGGTGGGTTGAGGCGATTGACTCCCACATGGCTAACCATGGTTTGAGTCCCGGTTCTGATGGCTTTCTCTTTCCTTTCTCACTTTTCCTCTCTCTCTCTGGTCAAATCAAAACTAATAATAAGTAAAATAAAATAAATAATTAAAAAGCCTTAAAACAGAATGATCCTTTACTGAAACTAAAAATAGAACTTTGTATAATCCATGCCCGTTACTAGGCATACATCGAAAGGAAAGTAAATTAGATATCTGCACCCAGGCTAGCCAGTGGTGTAGTGGTTAAGGCAGCTGGATCTTACATGGCTGGCTGCATATTTTGAATTCTGGATCCGGAGCCTTGAAAAAACACACAAGGTGTATGTACGTGCCAAAATCCTGAGAGAATGGATTTGCAGCTTGTCTGTCCCCCTTGGGGGGTGGGGGATGCTTTCTCACTTTGCAGTCTCTGTCCATTTCTCTCTGTCTCTCTCTGGTGAGCACATACACCCTATAGCCAAAAACAACAACAACAACAACAATAAAAACCCTGTACCCTACTGTTTATTGCACACACACACACACACACACACACACACACAGGGATACTATTCAGCCATTAAGAAGAATGAAATCCTGCCCTTTGATGTTAAATGGGTGAGCCTGGAGGACATTATGTTAAGTGAAACAAGCCAGGTACAGAAAGAAAAAGGCCACATATTGTTCTTCATGTGTAGAAATTGAGAAAAAATAACACTGAAGGATGAAGAATGACTGCTGGAGGCTGGGAAGAATTGGGGGGGGGGGATGTTGATTAATAGAAGTAAAACTGCAGATGGATAGGAGAAATCATTTCTAATATTATAAAATACAGTGGGTAGAATATGGATGGCAACAGCTTTGCTGTATCTCTCAAAGTAACCAAAAGGGAGGAGGGTTTTGAATGTTCTCAACACAAGTAATGACCAGTTGAAATGCTGGATATCCTGGTTTAGACTGTACACACTGTATTCTTACACTGAAAAATCACATTGTACCCACACAAATATGTACAATTATAAAATGTTAATAAGATTTTAAAAATTTGTCAGAGGGCTCATGCACTAACCAGAGATGAGTGAGAGAGAGAGTATGTGAGCAAGAATCGTTGAATGGTAGTGTACTCCCTATGGGGAATATTGCAATCTCTTCTCCATTTTTTTCTTCTTTTGGTGTTCTGGGCATCTATGCACACACACCCAGCATGTTTTTCAGGCTGCTGGGTCTGGGACTCACACTATACAATCGGCCATTTGGGATCCATCTGCCTTAACCACCGTACCACCAGCTGGCCAAATAAAAAATACTTTTTAAGACTTTGCTTTACCCCTATAATTAATGAAATCAATTAATTATTCATGAAATTAATTAATTTCATATGTTTATTGGCTGCTTGGATATTAAATGCATAGATTATAAAGTTTTATCAATTTTGATACAATATTCTTAAATAGAAAAAGAAGGAATTCAAATTTATTGATTATTTTACTCGGTGGTTATGTATTATGATTTTAATTTTTTCCTTTATCACTTCTCTCACTTCTCAAGTTATTAAATGATCAGTTATTTGTATAAAATTAGAAATATGGAGAAATGGTAATACAGGAGAGAAAGGGGTATGTTAAATGTACAATTAATCACTACATTCTGCAGACCTTCTTTTAAAGAATACCTAGGTATGGAACAAAGTGTTTTAGAGTCCTATCTCCCATCCATCCACATGTCCAATTCCTCCTATTGTGATGTTTCTACTGCCTCTGATAAAGGATATGAAAGAACTCTCTTCCCATCAATTTGCACCCTCATTCCTGTTGATTCTAACAAAGAATTCTCTTCTTGACTTCTCTGATCATGACATTAATATGTCATCAAGATTTATAACATGTACACTCTGATACTTTTGCCTTCCCATGACCAGTCTTCAGAGTTAGGCCTGTATTTGTCCAATCCTTCCTTTTACTGGAATTCTCGCCTCTTTGAAGGCTAGCTCTGCTCCTGTACTTTGGATTCTATCCGTCGTTCTGCCCCTACATGTTCAGGAAACATACGTGAATGGTGCTGTCTGTCAGCTGTATTTAAATTCTTTTCCCAGTTGGATATTTTTCATTGGTATTTAGATAGATATTTTTTTTGAAATGGAATAAAGATTTCTCAGTCACATATCTTTTCTCTTCTCAGGATTTTGGGTGCGCATGCACGCTTCTAGCGTGAGTTTTAAGCCCCTGGTTCAGGACACAAACCATGGTCGACTATGTGGGAGTCCAGTGACATAACCATTACCCATCTGCTGGCCCCACATACCATTTTTCTTTCAGCAACCAAATTTCTTGAAAATCTCTCATTTTCTCTCTTTCCACTCATTACTTACCTCATGCCAGATTGGTATCTGTACACATTACTCTACTGAAACAGCTCTTCCCACGGTCACCAGTGATCTCCATTAATAGCAGATTCAGGGGACCAGCAGTTGGCATAATGCCTGTGCCACTGGACTCCCATGTAGGTGACCACGTTTCGAGTCCCAGACCCGGTGGATTAAACTCATGCCGGGCACGTGTGTGTGCATAGGATCCCAAGAGGAGAAGGAACTGTGGTGTGGCCATCCCCCTGGGGGGTGATTTCTCGCTTTCTGAATCTCTGTCTCTCTCTGTCTTTCTGGCGAGTGCACACGCCCTATAGCAAAAACCTCTCAAAAAAAAAAATATATATATATATAGCAGATTCAGTTGATAAGTTCTAGTCCTCAATGTACCTAACATTAGCAGCACTGATATTCCTATTCTTATATTCTTAAAATAAAACACATCTTCTGATACGTTTCTTTCTACTTTCCTGGTGTTTTCTCCTCAGTCTTTGTCAACTTAACTCTTCTCTACTATTAAACAATTGACATTCTTCAAAGTTCTTTTTAGCCCTCATATATTGTTGTTGTTATTATTATTATACTTTTTTTCTTTATTCATGATGGAGCATATGAGAGGGAGAGGCAGACAGACAAGCACACTCCACAGGGTTTGGTCACACTGCAGTCTTCTGCTCCAGTTCTCTATTCTGTTGGATCTTGGGTACTCACACATTCTCATTTCAGGTGAACCTGGCCACTTAAAACTTACTCCAGGCACGTGTGCATGCATGTGTGCCCAAAATCCTGAGAGGGGAATGGAGGAGAAGAGATTACAACATGGCCATCCCCCAGGGAATGATTTCTTGTTTGCTTTCTTTCTCTGTCTCTCTAGTGATCCCACACACCCTTTAGTAAAAATCTCTCTCTTTAAAAAAAGAAAGAGGGACCAGCAGTTGGCGTAATGGCTATGTTGCTGGACTCCCGCGTAGTCGACCGCGGTTCGATTCCCAGACGCGGTGGGTTAAACTCGCGCCGGGCACATGTGCGTGTGTGCCCAAGATCCCGAGAGGAGAATGGAGGAGAAGGGATTGTGATGTGGCCATCCCCCTGGGGGGTGATTTCTCGCTTTCTGTCTCTCTATCTTTCTGGCGAGTGCACGCACCCTGTAGCAAAAACCTCTCAAAAAAAAAAAAAAAAAAAGAAAGAAAGAAAGCTAATAAATATCTCCCAGATTCACTTATGGCTATTATTTTGTATATAATGTAGCTTTCCCCATTGAACTTTTCTAAGTTTTGGACAGTGGAAATCATGAAAGCCATGCTTCTGCTGTTTTTGCATTATCTCTTTGCAGACATGGGTGCCTATCTATTTTCTGTTGGTGTGGCATGGATTTAAATTTGCAGTAACTGTAGCCTTCTTGCTCATTATCCTGACTGTGTAAGGCAGAAGCATACCAGCAGGAAATTGAACTAAAGCAGTTTAGCAACAGCAGTCAGTTAAGAGAGTAAGAGATCCAGCTGTGGGCACTGGCCACTGTCCTCTGGGCTGACATTCAGGGGCAGGGCTCCTGTTTTTGAGAAAAACTGCTAAGAACTAGATGTTCTTAGCAGAAACTATATTAGTGAAAAAAGCTCTGTAAAGGGAACCGGGGCTCTAGGATTAGGGACCTTTCTCTGAAAGGAAATAAATATATAACTACATTAGATGAATGACAGATTTTAAATGTTTTCCTGTGTTACATCTAGAACCTGTCTGGACTGAGCTTCCAGATGAGATCATTTGGCCCTGCTCTTGGAAGTACATTAGGCAGAAGCAGAGAAAAGAAAGGTAAAACAGATATGCGACCGTGTTCTAGATATGAGCATTGAGATTTAAGTAACTACTGAGGCACTGTGTTTGGTACATTTATTCTAGTCATGCTTGCCAGGGAATTATTGGGCTGTTGGAAAAGTTAGGACATATTTTTTCTACACAAAAATGCTTCATGACTTTTCTGACAATTTAATACCTATTTTCTTCAACTTTCAAAAGAACTATCTTTTTCTTTGCTTTTTAAATTAATTTTAGCATTTATGTCTATTCGTTTCTTCCTAATTTCTTTTTATGTATTTTATTGTTCTTTTCCTACTTTCTGGGAACTTGGATTTTTTTCTTTCCTTTAATTTGCTAATGGGTGCATGCATTCACCAGAGAGATGGGGGAGAGGGAGAAAGCCCCACCCCAACAGGGCGTAGTTGTGCCATAATCCCTTCTCTTGCATTTCTCCACCTTGTTGGGATTTGGAGCATGCAAGCATATGCACCCAGCATGTTTTTCAAGCCACTGGGGTTGGGACATGAACTACACAGTCAGCCATGTGAAATCTAGCTGCCCTAACCATCAGACCATACAGCCTGCCAGTTCATTATTTTTTATTTTGTTTCTTAGTAAGAACCTTTAAAGTTATATAAAGTTTTCTTTAAATAGGATTTTAGTTCTCATGGGCTTTGATATGAAATATTTTGCTTTTCATTTGTAATTTAAGCTTTTATTTTTGTTTAGAAATTTTTTTTTGGGGGGGGGGGACCAGCAGTTGGTGTAATAGCTATGTCTCTGGACTCCCATGTAGCCGACCACAGTTCAAGTCCCAGACCCAGTGGCTTAAACTTACACCGGGTGCGTGTGCATTCATACCCAAGATCCAGAGAGGAGAATGGAGGAGAAGAGATTGCAGCATGGTCATCCCCCCGAGGGGTGATTTCTTGCTTTCTGGCTCTCTGTCTCTCTCTCTCTGTGTTTCTGGCGAGTGCATGTGCCCTATAGAAAAACTTCTCCAAAAAAAAGAAAGAAATGAAAAAAAATTTTTTTAAAGAACTTTGTAAGTTGGTTCCAGGAAAATGGCAGTGAGTGTATGTGTGTGAATGATCATGTGTGACGGCAAATGTGCATGTGTATACATGCATGTGCACAAGTGTCTGTCTGTGCAGAGAACCAGGAGTGAACAGTTTGTGCTCTCTGGGCAGATAGTCACTGCACCCACTGAAACAGGCCTCAGTGCTTCTCCCTGAACAGGTTTAAGATGCAGTCATCTTGAAAGATTTTCAAAATCTATCTTGGGAAGAAGCCGCCAAGTGGCTGCCACTGGGCACCTGGCTGTGCTGCCACCATCTGCTGTATCACAGAATCGATTTCAAAAATTAGGAAGAAGTGAGTACTCTACCAGATGCATAAAAATCAACACAGAAGAAATATGGAAAAAAAAAAGTAAATATTGCAGCTCAAAGGATCTCAATAATGCCTCAACAACAATGGATAAAACACAGAAATCACATAAATGTCAAAGAAGGTGTTCAGAATATCCATTGTAACACAACTCAGTAAGATACAAGAGAACAACAGACAGGTCAGAAGATGAGAGAGTCATTGCATAACATGAAGGAGGAATTCTGTAAGGAGATGGTCATTTAAAAAAGAACCAAATAGAACTTCTGTAGATGAAGAATGAAATGCAGGAAATTAAAATCTCTCCTGAAATTATCAACAGTAGATTTGACCATGCAGAAGAAGAAATCTTTGACCTTGAGGACAAAACTTTGAATTTAGTCTGAGCCACCAAAAAGAACAGAAAGATAACCATTAAAAATGAAGATAACATATAGGAAATTTTAGATACCATTAAGTGGCTGAATATTGGCATAATCGGTATCCCAAAAGGCAAAAAGATGGGTAAAAGTATAGAAAACCTCGTTCATGAAATACTGTTTGAAAACTTCCCAAGTTCGGAGAGATAAACAGACATCCTGAACCAAGAAATACAAAGAACACCAAATAGATTTAATATAAGAAAGTCCTCTCCAAGGCACATCATAGCCAGCTTAGGCAAAGACAAAGACAATATTCTAAAAATGGCAAGAGAAAAATGTCAAGTTACTTATAAAGGATACCCCATCAGACTAATCTCAGGCTTCTCAACAGAAATATTGCAGGCAAAGAAGGAATGGAAAGACATATTTAAAACTCTGAAAGAAAGAAAAAAAAAAAAAAAAACAGCCAAGAATAGTATACCCAGCAAGATTATCCTTCAAGTGGGAAGGAGAAATAAAATAACTCTCAGGTAAACAAAAGCTGAAAGAATTCAACACTAGACCAGCTCTTCAAGAAATACATAAAGGAATACTACATTGGGAAAACAAAAAGAAAGCTAATAGAAATAAGAGAACACAGAACAACTAAGAAAATTACCAATAAAATGGCAGAAATAAGTTCATACATATTGATAATAATGTTGAATGTTAATAGATTAAATTCCCTATTTAAAAGAATCAGACTGTGTGTGTGGAATGTGTGTGTATGCTCAGTTGTTTTGCAAAGAATGTGAATTCAACTGCAGTTCAGTATTAACTTCAGTATAAAAACTATACAGATTTTTGTATAGCTGATAAGATTCTTTGTAGAGAAAATACTTTTTTAAGATTGTAGATTGTAGCTTCTTGAGGGGCTACTATATACAGTTAGATTTTATAGCTTCAGATGTTGAATATTTAATGATTTAATTTCTTGATTTGTTTATGGTAGCACAGCACACTCATAGGAATTGGTATCAATAATAAATTTTGTCTTTTTTTTTAGGATGTTGCACTTTGTGTTTTTCGTTAATTTTGTAATAAAAATTAAGGATATTATTTCTATTTCCTTTGTCTTAATATGTTAAATTAACTTTCACTTAAAAAAAAAGAATCAGGCTGACTGAATAGATAAGAAAACAAAAACAAAAAAGTCAGGAGCCTTCTATATACTGCTTACAAGAAACATACTTCATAATCCACACATGGATTGAAAGCAAAGTGCTAGGGAAAGTCATTTAATAAAAACAGAAATGAACAGTAAAACCCAAATTCATAATACTGAAATCTGACAAAATAGACTTTAAAATAAAAACAAAGAGGCTGCTGAGAGTGAGACAGCTGGAGATGTGGGACAGTAAGAGAGCCCTGGAGGTATAGGATCAGGCCCTGGAGGTATAGGATCAGGCCCTGTGGGAACCTTGAGGAAGCCAGACCCCAAATCTCTGCAGTGATTTTTTCACGGCTGCCACATATCCCAAAGCACAGGATTGGTGCTTGGTCCTGTCCTGGGCTCAGGGAACCATGGTTGAGGAGGAGTGCCAAAAAGATGGATGAGACTATTGCTGAGTTTATCAGGAGGACCATCTTGAAAGTCTGCATGACTGAAATGATGACAATCCTAAAAGCCTGGAACTTTTTGTCTGAAAATGAACCGCAGACCATAAACTTCCAGCAGAGAAAAGAATCTTTGGCTCAGCACTTGATTTTGCTGTGTGAGGAAAAGCATGCAAATCTCAATGATGCAACCCTTTTAGATATCATTTATACTCAAGTTGACCCGCATCAGAAAGTCTGGGATGTTTTTCAGATGTGTAAAGGACCAGATGAAGATATTAACCTTTTTGATGTGGAACAATTCTAAAGTTCATTTAAGAAAATTCTTCAGAGAGCATTGAGAAATATGACCATTAGCTTCAGAGACATGGAGGAGAACACAGTCTGGATCCGAATTGCCTAGGGAACACAGTATAGAAAGCCAAACCAGTACAAACCTGCTTAAGTGGTGTATTAGTCCCAGCTCCATATACCTTCACTTCTTTCTCCCGACTGAGGAGCAGTATATCCCTTCTGAGTCAGGCACTGACAATTGCTAGCACATACCATCAGATTGTGAAAATGGACCTGAGGAACCTCTATCCTGACTTTCTAAAGGCTATTGTTTTTAAACAGTACAACCAGACCTTTGAAATTCACAACTCTACAACACCTCTACAGAAAAGAAGCCTTGGACTAGCTGTACATATGGATTCAGGGATCATTCATGTAAATACAATAGAAACAAAACAGAATCCAGAAAATAACTCAAGAAATTTTGGAGACTACTACTGGAATTTGCAGAATACAAGCTTGAAATGAAGTCCAGAAGTGACTTAAATGGGGGTGTCTTGGCTGAGAGGAAAGAACCCCTGGTGCCTAATGAAGTGCTCTAGTCCACACCTTTTGGAAGCCTTGAAATCATTAGCGCCAGCCAGTATTGCAGATGCACCACTTTCTCCATTGCTCACTTGTATACACAACAAGGGAATGAATTATTTTAAAATTCAAGATAAATAAGGCTTGTAAGCACAGCAGTTCTTTAACTACACTGCACACACATTTTAGTTAATGGCTAACTATCCAGCTGCTGTCCATAGGCTTGTATTTTAGAAATTACTCCTTGCTATTGAAAATTCAGAAATGTTGTATAATTGTTGGGACTGATTCCTCCACTGTGTGCCCCCACCCACTACATACTGCTAAGTATAGCAGTTGTGGGCATTTGAAATGGGACAGGCTACATGGCTCCAGATTGGACCTTGAATGCCTGCATGCTCCAAAATCAATTGCACAGTGGTTGAGACTGCTGGACCTTGGGTCTGGTGTCCCTTTCCCTACTCCTTCCTCTCCTTAGTCCTTGGGAGGCCTGGTTCCATTTGTTGATGTCCAGGGATTTATTATTTTTTGTTATTATTTTTTTAAATCCTTGCATCATGGAAAGAAGCAACAAGAAACCAAACCAGCTTTACACTTCAGCTCCATTCAGAGAGTGGAGTTAGGCCAATTACCTTTTTACTGTAGAACGTAGCAGATAAGATGATTCGGTTAATATAAAGTAAGCATTTCATTGTAAATTCACTTTGCATAATCTGTTTTATCTATGTATGACATTCAAACTGACTGATATTACACTGATTTGGGAATAAAGATATTTAAATACAGATGCATTAGTTAGTTTTGAAAGAAATCCTTCAGTGATCACTAAAGAACATGTACTTTTTAAAATAACTTTTTGTTTGTTTTTGTTTTAGTTTTTGCTGTAGGGTGCTTATGCTCTCCAGAGAGAGACAAATAGGGAGAGAGAGAGGGAAATTGAGAAGTCATCCACTGAAGAAATGGCCATGCTGTAGTCCCTTCTTCATTCTCCTCTTGGGATTTTTGGTACACATGCACATATGCCTGGTGTGTTTTTCGAGTCTTGGGGTCCAGGACTCAAACTGCATAATTGTCCCTGTGGAATCCAGCACCTTAATCACCATGCCACCTGCTGACCCTAAAATAGTATTTTAAAGTCTTTCCCCAGTCTTGTTCCAGGGAAGATTTGAGATTATAAAAGCGTGTTACAATTACAAAATTAAAAGATTGGAGGAGAGGGGATTGTAGTATGACCATGCCTCCATTGGAGGGTATTTTCTCCCTCTCTGTCTTTCTGGTGAATGCACATGCCCTCCAGCAGAATTTTAAAAAATAAAAGGTGAGGAAATCTGAACAGATGAGAGGACAAAAGCATATAGGAGAACAAAATAAGACTAGGGATAAGATAACTACGTAAGAATGTACAAGTGCCTTTCCAGTTGCAGAAGATTGGAACTTTATTTTAAGAATTGTTAATTTATTTAATTCCATTTGTTGTTGTAATTATTTATTATTTATTACTATTATTATTATTTTAAATTTGACCAGAGAGAGACAGAGAGAAAAAGGGAAAGCAAAAATGTGAGCCACCAGGTCTGGAATGCAAACTGTAACTGGCCATGTGGAAGTCCAGCGCCTTAACCACCATGCCACCTTCTGGTCCCCAGGAGATTGGAACTTTAACATGGAATTTGTCAGTGGCTAACACAAAAAGAAAACTTCAATTTACAAATAAAGATGTTTAAAAACTGGGGAAAAATTTTCAAAAATAAAAGCAAAGAGACAAAGACACTAGCTAAAGGGACTAATTTTTTGAAAAGATATAACAGTTATTTACTCAACCCTGGAACACTCAAATACACAAAAGTAAGACTTTTAGATCCAAAGAGAGAACTAGACTGAAACACACTAATTGTGGGAGATTTCAACACCCACTGTCACCACTGGACAGATCTTTTAGACAAAAAGTAAAGAGACACGGGGGCTAAATGATGCCATTAGCCAAATCGACCTGATGGACATTTATAGAAGATTTCACTCAGCAACTACTAACTGCATATTTTTCTCAGCCTGACAAGGAATATTTTCAAAGGTTAATTACATAATAGGTCACAAAACAAGTCTTTACACATTTAAACATAGAGGATCTATATCTAGCATATTTTCTAACAACAATGGATTTTAACTTGAAGTCAACAACAAAAAATCTTTCACAATGCACAAATACATGGAAACAAAACACCTTATGCCTAAATGACTTCAAAATTACTGAAGAAATTAAGACCAATATTTACAAGTTTCTTGAAACAAATGGTAACCAAGACAACATTTCATAATCTTTGGGACATAGTGAAAGTTGTCCTAAGAGGTAAGTTTATAGCAATTAGTGCTCACTAGAAAAAAAGCAAAGGTGACAAATAAATAACCTAATGATGTAACTCAAGGAACTGGAAAAATAACAAAAATACCTCAAAAGTACTAGAAGAAAGTAAATAATAGATTATAGCAGAAATAAATGAAGTTGAAAATAAAAGAACAAAATATAAAAAAAATCAATGAGCAAAAAGTTGATTCTTTGAGAGGGTAAACAAAATCTACAAGCCATTAACTAGAATAACCAAGAAAATAAAGGAAGCAGATAATTAAAATTAGTAATGAAACAGGCAATATTACAATAGTCATCTAAGAGAATACTACAAGTGACTTTATGCCAACAAACTAGAAAACCTACATGAAATGGACAAATCTGTGGACATAATGATTGAACCATAAGAAATAGAAAACCTGAATAGACTAATAAGAAGCAATGAGGTTGAATTAGTAATAAATAGTCTCCCAACAAGGAAAAGCCTAGGTCCTGATGGTTTACTTCTGAATTGTACCAAACTTTTAGAGAATAATTAAACCCAATTTTCTTCAAACTAATCAAAAGCTCCAAATAAAAAGGACTCTTCCAAATTCATTTTGTGAAGCCCCCATCATCTTGATACCAAAATGAGAAAAGGACTTAACCAAAAAAATAATAATAATAATAAAAAAGAAAGAAAGAAAAAAGGAAAGAAAGAAAAACAAAGATAAAAAAGAAAAAGAAAACACTATAAATCATTATCCCAATATCTGTGATGAATCCAGATGCAAAAATCCACGACACAATACTAGCAAATCAAATCTAAGGACACATTAAAAAGATTATACACTGTGACCAAGTAGGCTTCATTCTAGGGATACAAGGATGATTCAACATACTTAAAACAATAAACATCAACAGAAGGAAATATTTTTCTTAAAAAAAGAAAGATCATATCGGTTGATGCAGAAAAAGCATTTAATAAAATACAACATCCTTTTATGATTAAGATTCTTAATGGAATAAGTATAGGGACCAGCAGATGGAGTAATAGTCATGTTGCTGGATTCCCATGTAGTCAACTGTGGTTTGAGTCCCAGATCTGGCAGCTTAAAACTCACACCAGGCATGTGTGCATATGTGTCCAAAATCCCAAGAGGAGAAGGGATTGTGGCCTGGCTGTCCTCCTTGGGGGGTGTTTTCACTTTCTGTCTCTCTGTCTCTCTGGCAAGCTCATGTACCCTGTAGCAAAAATCCCTCTTGGAAAAAAAAGGTATAGAAAGTACATTTCTCAACACATTTCAAGCCATATATGACAAACCCATAACTAACATCATACTGAACAGGGAAAGGTTAAAAGCTTTCCCACTGAAAACTGGAATAAGACAAGCTTATCCTCCTTCTCCCCCCTTTTCAAAATAGTGCTGGACATATTAGCAACACAATAAAATGAGAGAGGGAAATAAAAGGCATTCAAATAAGAAAGGAAGAAGTGAAATTGTTCCTATTTGTAGACAACATGGTTATATACAAAGGAAATCCAAAAGAATCCTAGAAAAAACTCCTAGAAGTGATAAATGAATTCAGTAAAGTAGCAAGATACAAAATCAGTATCCAGAGGCTAACTGGTGGTGTGGTGGTTAAAGCAGCTGGATCCTACATGGTCAACTGTGGTCTGGGTCTCAGACCCAGAAGTATGAAAAACATGCCAGGTACATGTGCATGCATGCCCAAAATTCTGAAGGAGGAATGGGGAGATGGGATTGCAGCATGGATGCTTTCTCACTTTTCCTCTTTCTCTCTGTGTCACTATCAGGCAAGCACAAATGCCCTATAGCAAAATTTTAAAAAACAAATATACAAAAATCTACAGTGTTTTAATGCACTAGCAGTGAATAAACTAAGACAGATTGAAGAAACTAGTCCCATTTACACTAGCCACAACAAACAAACCTAGGAATAAACCTAACCAAGGAAGTAAAAGGTCTCTTCAAGGAAACTGATGAAAAACTGAAAAAAGAGATTGAATACAATCCAAAAAATAAAAAAGACATCCCTTGTTTGTGGACTGGAAGAGTCAATATAATTAAAATGTCAGTCCTACCCAAATTAGTTTACAAATTATTCAGTGCACTTTCAATGAAAATACCAGAGCCATTCTTTGGAGAAATAGAAAAAAATCATCAATTTTATCTGGAATCATAAAAACCCTATCGCCAAGGTGCAAAAAGAATTTTTTTTTCACTATCTGACCTGAAAATATTTACTATTTCAGGCATTTCACTATCTGACCTGAAAATATTTACATCACAGAGTAATGATACTGGCACAAAAACAGAAGAGTAGACCAGTGGAACAGAACAGAAGATCCAGTAATAAAACTCAAAACATACATCCTGCTGATTTTTGACAAAGGGCACCAGACGATTCAATGAGACAAGAAAACCTTTTCATTAAATTTTACTAGAAGAACTGGATATCTATCTGCAGAAGAATGAAACTGGACCCCTACCTCACCATTAATAAAAACTCAAAATAGATCAAAGATCAGAATGTAAAACTTCAAGGTATAAGACTAATGTGGAAAATACAGGAGAAACACGTGAAGACATTGGAATAGATGATTACTTCTTAAATAAGACCCCAAGGTGCAGGCAACAGTTCCAAAAATAAAGTGGTATTACATCAAGTTAAAAAGCTTCTGCACAGCAAAGGAAACAATAAAGTGAAGAGACAACCTACAGAATGGGAGAAAATATTTGCCAAATGTTTCATATAAGCAATTGGTAACTAGAATATATAGGGAACTCAAGCAACTCAACCCCAGAAAAACTAATAATCCAATTTAAAAATGGAAAAATTAGCTGAACAGGCAACTCTTCAAAAGATGACATACAAATGGCCAAAAAAATGTTCATTGTGTCTTATCAT
Organism: Tupaia tana; assembly: GCA_026018925.1. NCBI lineage: Eukaryota > Metazoa > Chordata > Mammalia > Scandentia > Tupaiidae > Tupaia > Tupaia tana. Next base: position 17,414,732 of record JAKSZU010000016.1, read on the forward strand.
AAGGGAAATGTACATCAATACCACAATGAAATATCACTTAACCCCAGTCAGAATGGCTATAATAAAAAAACTAAGAATGACAAGTGTTGATGAGGCTGTGGTGAAAAGGGAATTGTCCTGCACTGCTTGTAGAAAACAATATGGAAGATCCTCAAAAATTTACAAATAGAGCCACCATATGACCCAGTAATCTTTGGTATTTACTAAAAGGAAGACTCAGGTGGAAAGACACTTGCACATTAATGTTTATTGTAGCATTATTCACAATTGCTAAGACATGGAATCAACCTAAGTGCCCAACAACTGATGACTGGTTTTTTTTTTTGTTGTTTGTTTGTGTTTTGAAGTGTGGCATATATACACTGTGGAATATTGCTCAGCCATAAAGAACATAAAGACTCTGTCATCTAATACAAAGTAGATGAAACTAAAGATTTAATGATGAGTAAAACAAGCCAGACTATGAAAGACAAGCATGGTATTTCTGCTCAATATATACCATATGTCTGCACTCTGTAGCAGAATTTAAAAGACTTGAAGTCCTGATAGTAGGGAGGACAAGTGTAGATATTACAGACTATGGGAGCAGGGTGGATGGTGGAGAGCAGGGGGGAGGGGAGCAGCAACAACAACAACAAAAAGAGAGAGAGAGAGAGAGAGAGAGAGAGAGAGAGAGAGAGAGAGAGAGAAGAAGAAGAAGAAGAGGAGGAGGAGGAGGAGGAGGAGGAGGAGGAGTTGTTTAGCAGACACAGGAATGTAAGGTTCTTTGTGAAAACGTTGTATATAGTAATATCCTTGATTTGATTATCATACACTGCATGCATGCTTTGAAAAACCATATTGTATGCCATAAAGATATACAATAATTAAATGTATATAAGTGATCATTACTTTGATATTATTTTTAAATGTAGACTGTAAAATCTTTACACAGAGGGAAAGAAAGAGAAAAAAAGATAGGCATCCCCAACAAGGTCTTCACATCATGATCCATATGCAGCTGGCCCAGATCACAGGGACACACACCCGCCCCTGGTGTGCTCTGGGAGGTCTCAGGATGGGAACCCAAGACCTTTCCCATGTGGGTCCAGTTGTGTCGCCACTGAACCACCAGCTAGTCCTTGAGTTTTCTGTTTCTGATATTCATATCAACACTATTCCCTTTTGTTTGCTCCTGTCTTTGTTCATCTCCTTTTCAGTCTCTTGGGTTTTGTTTTAGAACATACTTTTTTTTTGATAAGTTGTATTTTAATAAGAGAGTTCAGTATATGTTTATGTTTATTGATTTTGTTTTCTCCCTTATCTATAGTCTTTGTCTTCTTTTACTTGCTTTTGTTATCTTAGTACAAATCTTTTTTTTTCTTTTCTGTTAATTTGGAAATTGTTACACAGTATTACCTTTTTATCCTTAAAGATGATACTAAACCTATATTTCCCTCCTAATGTCCTCCTTTCTTTTCCTTTTCCAAAAATTTCATACTATTAAATTGCCCCCCTATCCGGGACCGGCAGTTAGCGTAATGGCTATGTCGCTGGACTCCCATGTAGTCGACTGAGGTTCGAGTCCTGGACCCAGTGGCTTAAACTCATGCCGGGTGCATGTGCGTGAGTGCCCAAGAATCTGAGAGAAGAATGAAGGGGAAGGCATTGTGGAGTGGCCATCCTCCCCCCCAGTGGGTGATTTCTCATTTTTTGTCTCTCTGTCTCTCTCTCTGTCTTTCTGGCGAGCACATGCACCCTATAGCAAAAATCTCTCCTCCCCCCAAAAAAATGGTCTCCCTCCCCATGAGAGACAGAGAGGAAGGAATGCATGTATGTTTTGAGAAGGAGAGAGTTAGGTGTATTTTTGTTAAGATTCCACTGCTGTTGGGATTCTCCTGACCCAGCCTCTTGAATAGCAGGGGTTTCAGTTGTGTACTGCTACATCTGACCTGTTCAGGTTGGTCTGCAGTCTAAACCTGAACCTCCGTGTGGCCCCATCCTCGTGCAGCAGTGCCCTCGTGTTTATGCCACCATGTCTGAACTAGGCTGTTTTATAGTATGTCTCTCCTGTTTCAGGAATACTTACTAAATATTTCTTACAAATTATCAAGCATAATATATTTATTTTTAACTACAAATTGCATGATTTGTTCCTCACTGCTGTTCTCTTTGGCTTTTTACTATAAAATTATAAGACATACTCAACAGTAGAAAGTTTAATGAAATCCCATATACCAAACACTCAAATTTAATGTTTATCAACATATGGCTATGGTATCCTTGTTCTAAGTACTTAAAAGTGAGTATCAGACATTTTAACGTTTTACTACTGAGTGCTATGAATCCATTTAGATAAGAAACCTTTTCTTAAATAACCCAATACTCTTATCCCACAGAGTATAATTAATAATTTGATAGCATCTGATATGTAGTCCTTACTCAGATGTTCCCACTTATCTCAAAATATATCATTACCCTAGTTTTGTCTGACTCAGGAAGCAAACAAGCTACATATGTTTGGTTGTTCTGTCTCTTGAATCTTTAATATAAAATGGTACCTACTCCCTTTTTTACTTCCCTTGCCATTGACTTGTTAAAGAGACCTCCTTTTCAAGATAAATCAATTACAAAATGTAGTAAAAGATAACTAATCTAGTTACCAGATTACAGAAATGATTATTTTGTTTTGTGAGTAGTTGATCTGATGTCTCTGCCAATTCAGACTCCCAGTAATTAGTTAGCAAAAGCAGCTGTCTCTTGAGGCTGCAAATTTTGCTTATCTACATTTTGGAGAATGCCTATCTTTTTAACCTTATGGAGAGAACAGAGGTGTAGCTACCTCAAATAAATGTGTTCTTAAACCACATTTTTTAGGTACAAGTTTAAAAATAAGAGGGCTGGGGGCTAGCAGGTCGCGTGGTGGTTGAGGGCGCTGGACTCCCTCATGTCCAACTGCGGTTCAAATTCCAAACCTGGTGGCTTACTTTCTCACTTTCTCTCTCTCTCTGTCCCTCTCTGGTCAAATTAAAAATAAATAGATAAAAAAGTTAAATAAAAATAATTCATTAAAAAAATAGGGGCTTGAACACATCTTTCTTTTATTGCGCTAAAAATGATCTGATTTGTCAAATCGTTCTTACTGATCTGTCCTCTCAAAGAGTAATAAATTACTAGGATTTGATATAGATTAAACTAACTTTGGTTAGTATATATAGTTTAAAGGTAAGAAAGCCTATTAAAACCATAATCTTGCATGAATTTTAATATATTTCTTCAAAGGCAATTGGCATTAACAATGTTCAGTAATGGAGGGACCCAAAGCTTCTCCCTACTCTTTTTGTAGCATATTGACCTAGAAGCCTGTACATAAAATTTTTCGTGAAATAAGCTCATTTATTACATTTATTTGTATATGCCATGAATGGTTATTTATTTTTAGGTTTATTTTAAAGACATTTTCCTTTTCTAGTTTTTTTTTTTTAATTTTGGAGAGATTTTTTGCTCTAGGGTGCATGGGATTTTGGGCATGCGTGCACATGTGTTTGGTGTGAGTCTTTTTCTTTTTATTCAAGAATTATTTTTTAGGGACCAGCGGTTGGTGTAAAAGTGAGGTTGCTGGACTCCCATGCAGTTGACTGCAGTTGGAGTCCCGGACCTGATGGCTTAAACTCAGGCCGGGCGTGTGTGCATGTGTGCCCAAGATCCTGAGAAGAGAATGGAGGAGAAGGGATTGCAGTATGGCCATCCCCCCTGGGGGGTGATTTCCTGCTTTCTGTCTCTCTTTCTCTCGCTCTCTCTTTCTGGCGAGCACACATGCCCTATAGCAAAAACCTCTCCAAATATATATATATGTTTTTTATTTAAGTTTATTTATTTTTTATTTCAATTTGACAAGAGAGGGAGAGAGTATGGGGGGAGGGGGAGAGAGTGAGAAAGTAAGCTGTCAAGACCAGGACTTGAGCCATAGTTGGCCATGTGGGAGTCCAGCATCCCTAACCACTGTGGCCGGTGTGAGTCTTAAGCCACCAGGTCTAGTGCTTGAACCACAGTTGGCTATGTGGGAGTCCAGCAATGCAACCATTATACCATCTGCTGGTCCCAGTTCATTTAAACTTTTATATATGCCTAGTATAAAATCTGTAGTCTTAAAGATATTATGATATATATACATTTTCTGCCCTGTCCTCCTCATCCATGGATCAGAGACAACTTCCTTCCATGTTTCTGTTATTTAGTTCTTCTTTTTTTATTATTTTTTAAAATTTTATTTATTTACATGTAATCACATGTCTTTACAGTGTACAACATTTCTTTTTGTCAGTCAAGGCAAAGATAATACTATATACATTATCATTAGCAAACAGCTTCTTATTTTCTGTCACTCAAACATACTTTCATTTTTTTCTCCTTTTTCCTTTCCCTCCCTCCCTTCCATACTAAACTTTTTTTTTTTTCATGTTTTATTGATTCACAAAAGATCTTAAATTAAAAATCTGGACAAAGATGAAATTTAGTGACAAATGCACTGTAATTTTCTTCTGAAACATTTTTTTTCTCTCTTTATCCCCCCTTTTACTAAAGAGAGGTATAAGCTAACTTGTTTGCAAAAAGGAAAAAAGATTAGTCTCATTTTGGTCTGTTACTTGCACAAAGCCCTTTAAGAATTCAATTTCTGGTAAAAGGCATCAGATACTATTGTATTATTGAACTTATGTAAATAACCATTCTGTCACAAAATAAGAGTGCTTACAAATATTTTTCAATTGCAAAGAGGTCAGGAAGGAAGAAAACTTTATGTCTCGATTAAAAAAAAAGTTGACAAATTGCTGAACCCAGCAACAACTCACAAGAGAACCCAAATCCTTAAATCTGGTAAACAAAGCATAAAAGAAAATCAGTAATGTTTTAGAGAAAAATCATAGAATTCTATTTCACCAGTTCACTCTCATGTAATCTCCCTTTCGTTGAATTTGCGGTGTTACTGTAGTCTGATCATTCCCATTTAAATCCTGGAAGTTAACATTCAACATTAGTATTGATAGTTCCCAACTTGTCCCTACCATTAAGTTGGTCTTTTGCTTGGTCATTTTTTGTTCTCTTATTCCTGTCTGTCTTACTTTTCCTGGTATAGCACTCCCTTCAGAATGTCACGACAAGCTGTTCTGGTGTTGGTAAATTTTTTCAGATTTTGTTAATCTGAGAATGTCTTTATCTTTTCTTAACATATGAAGGATAATCTTGCCGGGTATAGTGTTCTTGGTTGAAATTGTTTTTTATTTAACACTTTGAATATATTTTCCATTCTTTCCTTGTTTTCATTGTTTCCGATGAGAGGGCCAATGTTAGTCTGATGGGATATCCTTTGAAAGTAACTTGACATTTCTCTCTTGCCAATTTTAGTATCTTGTCTCCGTAATTTTGGCCAGTCTGGCTCTGATGTGCCTTGCAGAAGATCTTCTTGGGTTGATCCTGTGTGGGGTCCTTTGTATTTCTTGGGTCTGTATATTTGATTGCCTCTCTAGGTTTGAAAAGATTTCTTCCAGAACTTCATGGAATAGATTATCAATGCCCTGATTAGTTTTTCACCTTCTGGGATACCGATTATCTGGATGTTTGGGTGTCTAATGGTATCTAGTGTTACTCGTATATTATTACTTTTTTTTTTTTTTTTTGGTTATTTTCTCAGTCTTTTTGGTGAAATTTTCTAGGTCAGAGGTTCTGTTTTCTACATCTGAGATTCAGTCTTTTGCATGATCTAATCTGCTTTTAATACTTTCAAGGGAGGTTTTGATTTCCTGTATTACAGCTTTCATCTCTAACAGTTCTGTTTGATTTGTTTTTTATGGTGTGTATTTCCTCTTTCAGATCATGCAAGAACTTCCTTACCTCCTGGAAATCATTGTCTCTTTTCTCCTGCATCTTCTGGAGTTCATTGTCTCTCTTCTCTTGTATCTCTGTTAGGTTTGTCACAATGACTATTTTAAATTCTATGTCTGACATTTCCATGATTTCCATTGTACTGTCTGTGGATGATGAAGGGTTGTTCTTTTCCGTTTGGGGAGAGATATTTTCTTGTTTTCCCATATTTCTAGTGTCTCAGCAGTGGTTTCTGGTCATCTGATGGATTATACATTTCTTCCTACGTTCTTGGAGTTCTAGAGGCGTGTGGGAAGAGATGACCCACAATATCTCTTTAGATCCGTTTCCCTGAACCTCACCAAGCAATCTCCACTTTTGTTGATGGAACTGGATATTACAAAGGCTTTCCAGTTTCTCAAAGACAGGGGCACCTGGGCTGAGCTGCAGGGTTTCAGCTAAGAGTTCAGAGGTGTGTGGGAGGAGATGAGCTGAGCTCTCTCTACAGCTCCATATTTATCCCTGCTGCTCACTTTGCAGTCTCTCTTCTCTTACTTTCAGTCATTACTAGGTGGTTTATTCACATTTGGCCAATTTGTTGGAGATGTCTGCAACAGTGAGCTCATATGCTTCACTTTACTGTGAGATACTTTTATGCCAGTTTCTCCTCTACTACTGTGTTTTACAACATGGTATCCATAGAATGAGATTTGAATTCAGTTTTATGAAGATAAGTTTTTCCCTTTCTGTAGCAGTTCAGTGGGGGTTGAGGTTTTCTATGACCCTACAAGTATTCAAGTGTTTCACTACTGTGCACCTAGACTGTCTAGACAGTCAATGTGTGGAAGCTCGCTCCGCTAGGTGTTGGGCTGGAAGAGGAGGTTTGGAGCAGAACTTTTGCAGTTAAAGGAACAGGGCTGGGCCCACCTCAGACGCCCATGAATTCAGAAATTAGCAAGATAAAGGAGAAGTGTTCAGAGATAGGAGACAGTACTTACAGATTTAAAAAATATATATACATACGAAAAAAGAAAAATCTGGAGAAAAAGGGAGAAGAGAGAGAGAAACTTAGAGACAGAAAGAAGACAGAGCCTATTATTTAGTTCTTCTAATGGAGAATATACTTGGACATTGTCTGAGTATAGAATGTGTTTTGGGTATTGGCTATCATTGGCATATATCAGAGATCACCAAATTGTAGTCTATGGACCAGAATCAGCCAGTACCTGTTTTTTTTTTTTTGTTGTTTTGTTTTGTTAAGAGGTTTTTGCTATAGGGCACGTGCACTTCCCAGAAAGACAGAGAGAGACAGAAAGAGAGAAATCAACCCCCAGAGGGGATAGCCACGCCGCAATCCCTTCTCCTCCATTCTCCTCTTGGGATCCCCGTGTGAATATAAGCCACCGGGTCTGGGACTCAAACCACGGTCCACTATATGGGAGTCCAGCGACATAGCCATTACGCCAACTCCTGGTACTATAAATAAGGGTTTTTTTGAAGCACCACCATTCTCATTTGTTTTATATATTATCTGTGTCTGCTTTCTTACTACAGTGGCAATTTAATAGTTGAACAGAGATTATTAGACCCATAAAGATAGTAAAAAATATTTACTGTCGGGCCTTCTACAGAAGAAGTTTGCCAATTCTTGTTATAAAATAATGTAAGAAATCTCCATTAAGTCACTCAAGGAAGAACTTTCAATGCTCTTACACAGCAAAACTTTCTGAGAATGGGGACTACATTTATAAAGGCCACCATTGTGTCTCCAATGCTGGAACATAGTTAGGTACTCAGTAAATACTGTTAAACAAATTTTCAAAGCTCCAAATCAGTTTTAATCTCCTCACTTCCCTAGTTCTCATGGTTTAAAGCACAAATCCAAGTAAACTGCAAGTCAGATTTGCCAAATGCCAAAAGCCCAGCCACAGCCAAGTGGTAGGATGCCATTGTGCAAGCCTGGGACAACATGAGGGCCTCAGTTTGGATCCCAGACCAACCTAAACAGGTCAGATGTGGTGGTGCATACCTGTGAATATATCTAACTGGGATGCTGGGGCAGAGATGGTGAGACCCTGTCAAAAATATGTATTTTGGCTCAGCTGTGTGGTGATGCTACTAAAGATGCTGATCTTGGGGAGGCTGAGGCCACATGGGAGGACTAGATTTGGTTCCCAGTCCAATCTAAAATAGACCAGTCATGGTGATATGCACCTGTATCCTAGCTAGCTGGAGGCTTGGGCAGGAGGATCCTGACATGGTGAGGCCCTGTCAAAAATCAGTCATTCTTGGAGGCCAGCAGATGGCCAAATATGGTTTGAATCCCAGACCTGATGGCTTGGTTTCTCACTGCCCCGTCCCCGGTCTCTTGTCAAATTAAAACAAATGAATAAATAAATTAAATAAATATATATATTTTTAAATCAGTCATTCTCTGTCTCATAAATTAACTTTAAAGAATACCAATCTCTCTTTGTCTCCCTCCTCCCCTCTCACTTGCTCTCTCTCTCTTATTGAAAAAAATAAATAAAAAAGGAAGGGGGAGCTCGGCAGGTGGCATGGTGGCTAAGGGCGCTGGACTCCCACATGACCGACTGTGGTTCGAGTCCCAGGCCTGGTGCCTTGCTTTCTCAGTTTCTCTCTCGCTCTGTCCCTCTCTGGTCAAATAAAAATAAGTAAATAAATAACTAAAGTGAAAAGAAAATAATTCTTAAAGAAAAAAAATAAAAGAAGCGGTTTGGCCCTGTAACACAGTGGTTAAAGGAACTAGATCCAATATGGCTGACTGCAGTTCGAGTCCCAGCCCCAGTGGCTTGAGAAATAGCCAGTGTGTCTGTGTGCATGAAAACTGAAGGAAAATACCCCACTAGGGAGTACTTTCTCTCTCTCTCTCTCTCTCCCCTCCTTTTTCTCACTCATGCATGAATGCATGTGCCTCTAACAATATTTTTAAAAAAGAAATAGAAGAAAAAATAAAAGAGAAATACCTATATATTATAATAATATTAAATTTCTTTTACTAAACATTAACTATATGACTATATGCCAGACACTGTAATAAGCACATTATGAATATATCTCATTTAAACTTCATAGTGATCTTTTAGGTGTTAAAGCAAGAGATCACCATTATACAGATGAAAAAATGAGAATTAAAAAGGGTAGGTAATTTATCCAAAATCATAATGCCAACAAATCATTTCAGTATGTTCAAACCTGTCTTCATCCTGAGCATTCTAATAAGTGTTGCTAATAGCAAAAATACCTGAGTTGGGATAATTACTAAAAATAGAGATTTATTTAGTTTAAGAGTTTTGGAGGTCCAAGATCAAGAAGCAACTGCTGGTGATTTTCTTCTGGTTATACGGCAGAGGGCAATAGATGAGACAGCAGGAGAATGCATATCTCTGTGTGTCTCTTTCTAATTCTCAGTCCTTATAAACCCATCAGGAGTCAGTTGTGGGCCACCGTGCCAGTTACCTCCCCAAAGCTCCACCTCTTAAGTCCATAGTTGGATTAAGTTTTCTCTTAATTCATTCACAATATAACCAAATTCCAGTCTGTGAACTGTTGGGGAACACATTCAAACCATAGTGAAGTCTCACGTAATATCATCTAGAATATGGGTAAAGTTTTCTTTGAAATGTGTCATACTTTTAACAGATTTATCAGATTCTGTTCCAAATATTTTCTTGTAATTCTTTTTTATTTGTGTAGGATTGGTAGTAATATCCCTCTTTTCATTCTAATTTTGTCATTTGAATCCCTCACCTCCCCATTTTTCTTAATCTAGCTATAGGTTTGTCAATTTTGTTGACATTTTCAGAGAACCAACTTGTGATTTTGTTAACTGATTGCCTTTCTATTCTCTTGTTTCACTTATCTCTGCCTTAATTAATTTTTTAAGAATTTAGCATTTTTATTTATTATTATTATTTTTTAATTTGCTATAGGGCACATGCATTAGCGAGAGAGAAAGTGAGAAAACAAATCACCAGATCTGGGATTCAAACCAGAGTAGTCATGTGGGAGCCCAGTGCCATAACCACACCACCACCTACTGGCTTCTCTGTCTTAATTTTTATGATTTTCTTTTGTTTGCTTTGGGTTTAGTTTGTTATCCCTTTTCTAGTTCTATAAGGTGGAAAAGTAGTTGATGTTTTCTATTCATTTTTTGAAAATGTAAATATGATTGTAAATTTCCTTCTAAGCACTGCTTTTGCTTCATCCTAAATTTTAGTATGTTATGTTTTTTCATTTATTTCAAAGTACTTTATAATTTCCCTAGTGTTTTCTTTTTGATTAAAAAATTTAAATGTGATTTTATTTTATTCTTGATTAATTATCAATTGTCTTAAATTAGAAAAATCCCTTCTCCTCCATTCTCTTCTGGGGATATTGAGCACACATACACACATGCCTGGTGTGAGTTTCAAATCCTGGATAGGGGACTTGAATCTGGGACTTGAACCATGGTCAACTACAGGGGAATCCAGAGATGTAAACATTACACCATCTGCTGGTCCCCATTTATAGTTATTATTAAAAGTGAATAGTTTCCAACTATTACTATAGAATTGTCCATTTCTTCTTTCAAGTGTTATACTTTTGGTTTATATATTTTGGGGCTCTGTTGTTAGGTGTATAGGCTTATATTTAAAGTTGTTTATATGTTTATAACTGTTTTTTTTTTTTTTGCCATGTCTATTTTTTTTTTTTTTTTTTTTTTGGAGAGGTTTTTCGCTATAGGGCGCGTGTGCTCGCCAGACAGACAGAGAGAGACATAGAGACAGAAAGCGAGAAATCACCCCCCAGGGGGGATGGTCACGCCGCAATCCCTTCTCCTCCATTCTCCTCTCGGGATCTTGGGCACGCACGCACACGCGCCCGGCGTGAGTTGTAAGCCACCGGGTCCGAGACGCGAACCGCGGTCGACTACGTGGGAGTCCAGCGACATAGCCATTACGCTAACTGCTGGTTCCCTGCCATGTCTATTATTAAATAAACATCCTTTGTTTCTTCTAATAATTTTTGTTTTAAGTCCATTTTGTCTGATATTGGTATAGCCATCACAATTCTCCCTATTTTTAAAAAAGAATTATTTTATTTAACTTTATTTATTTGTTTGTTTATTTTTTAATTTGACTAGAGAGGAATGGAGAGGGGGTGGGAGGAATGAGAAAGTAAGCCACCAGATCCAGGACTTGAACCAAGGTCAGCCATGTGGGAGTCCAGCATCTTCACCACCACTCCACCTGCCGGTCCCCATCACAACTCTCTTTTGGTTACTGTTTGCATGGAATATATTTTCCCATCTATTCACTTTCAGCCTATTGGTGTATTTAGTTCTAAAGTGAGTCTCTTGTAGGTATAATGTAGTTGGATCATATTTGGCTTTTTTTTGTTTGTTTTAAGAGAGATTTTTTTTTTCTTTAGGTCACATTGCACTTGCTCGATAGAGAGAAAGTAAGAAATTATCCTCTGGAGGATAGCTGTGCTGAAATCCCTTCTTGTCAGTTTTCTTCTAGGGATTTGGGCACGCACGCGGATTTGTGCACATACCTGGCATGAGTCTTAAGCCTCTGGGTCTGGTACTCAGACTGCAGTTGGCCATTAACCAGTTAGCGCTTAACCACTGTGCCACCAGCTGGCCCCAGATCATGTTTGTTTTTAATCTATTCTGCCAACCTCTGCTGTTGAATTAGAGTTTAAAAATGTTTAAAGTAATTATTGATAAGGAAGGACTTACTTTTGGTATTTTACTGTTTGTTTTCTATATGTCCTATAACTTCTTTGTTTTTCAGTCCCTTCATTACTTCTTTTCTGTTCTATTCCCCCTCCTTCCCTCCAGTATACCATTTGACTTACTTTTTATTTGTTTTATTGTAGAGCTTTATTTTCTTAGTGTTTACCCAAGGATTACATACAATTAACATCTCAATTTATAATACTTTAGCTTGGATTAATACCAATTTAATTTTTTTCAATTTAATTTCAATCACTTAAAAAAACTTTGCTCTTATAGTGAACACTGTCTTCTCCTTTTTATATTTTTTTACTGCCAAAGATTATATATGGCCTAATCACCCCCTTAAAGCCCCACATCCTAATACCATCACATCAGGGATTAGATCTCAATATATTCAGACCATAGCATTATCTTTATTAATGTTCTTTATTTATTTGTACTGATTTTAGTTACTGTCTCATATTTTTTTCCTTTCAACTTGAAGTACTTACTGTCTGTAGCATTTCTTACAGAACATATCTAATAATAATAACTCAAATTTCTTTTTTTAACTGGAATATCTTTCGCTTTCATTTTTTACAAGAATTATTTTATTTAACTGTATTTATTAATTTGTTTATTTTAGTTTGATCAGAGAGGGGCAGACTGAGAGAGAAAAAGAGGGAAAGTAAGAAAGCAAGTTGCCAGTTCTGGGACTCGCACCGCAGTTGGCCTTGTAGGAGTCCAATGCCTCCAATCACCATGCTACCTGCCAGCCCCTTTCTCTTTCATTTTTGAGATATAGTTTTATTAGATATAGGATTCTTGGTTTACAGATTGTTTTAAGATACTTTGAATATGTCAGTCTACTACCTTCTGACCTCCATACTTTCTGATTAAAAAAAAAAATTAGTTGTTAGTTTTATCAAAGATCCCCTGTACATGATAAGTTTCTTGCTGCTTTCAGGATTCTCTCTTTGATTTTTAACAGTTTGATTATAATATATCTAGATATAGATTGCTTTAATTTTATCCTATTTGTGATTTGTTGAAATTCTTAGATATATAAATTTATGTCTTTATCAGATTTTGAGTTTTCTGGTTTTTGTTTTCTTTAACTATTCATTCTGCCCTTGTCTCTCTCTTCTTTCTTGTGGACTTTCATCATGTACATGTTGGTCTCTTATTGGTGTCCCAAAAGTCTTTTAAATTATCTTGCTCACCATTGACCAGAACCACCATCTTCCAGTAATTAGTCAAAATGACGAACACAAAGGGAAAGAGGAGAAGCACCCGATACATGTTCTCTATCTAGGCCTTTTAGAGAACATGGGCGCAGCTCGAGTCTTGGACCTAGTGGCTTGCTTTCTCACTTTCCCTCTCTCTTTCTCGCTCTCTCTCTCACTCTTGCTTTTGCTTTTGCTCTCTCACTCTGTCCCTCTCTAGTTAAATTAAAATAAATAAATAAAGTTAAATAAAATAATTCTTTAAAAAAAAAGAAAACATGGAGTGGTTCCTTTAGAAACATACATGTCAATCTAAAAGAAAGGTGATATTGTAGAAATCAAGGGAATGGGTACCATTCAAAAAGGAATGTCCCACAAATGTTACCATGGAAAAACTGGAAGAGTCTACAGTGTTACCCAGCATGCTGTTGGCATTGTTGTAAACAAATAAATTAAGGGCAAGATTCTTGCCAAGAGAATTAATGTACTTATTGAGCATATTAAGCATTTTAAGAGCAGAGATCGCTTCCTAAAATGTGTGAAGGAAAATGATCAGAAAAATAAGGAAGCCAAAGAGAAAGGTACCTGGGTTCAACTGAAGTGCCAGCCTGCTCCACCCAGAGAAGCACACTTTGTGAGAACAAATGGAAAGGAGCCTGAGCTACTGGAACCTATTGCCAATTAATTCATCTCATAATGGTTGTTAAAAAATAAATTAATATATGGTTAAATTTTTTTTTTTAATTTACTCCCCATATCAGGTCATTTCAATTGTTGTATCTTCATGTTCATTGACTTGTTCTTCTGCCTGCTACATCTGCCATTGAGTCCCACTTACTGAAATTTTCTTTTCTTTTTTACTTTTTTGACGTTTTTGCCCTCTGGAGTGTACTTGCCAGAGACAGGAAGACAGGGAGAGGGGAAATGGGGAAACACCCTCTCGGTAGTGGGGAAGAACATGCTGCAATCCCTTCTTCACTCTCCTTTTGGGATTTTGGGCACTTGCACACATGTACCTAGTGTGATTTTCAAGCTGCCAAGTCCTGGACTTGAACCACAGTCCCAGGTGGAAGTCTATTGTCTTAACCACCATACCTCCTGCTGGCTCTTCATTTTAATTACTATATTTTAGGTCCAGAATTTCTGTTTGGTTTCTTTTAAAAATTTCTGTCTTGATATCTGGATTTGATGAGATATCCTTTCCTTTAGTTCTTTGTGTATGTTCTTGGTAAGGATATTTAAAATAATTGTTTTAAAGTCTTTTTCTAGTTACTCCAATATCTGGACTTCTTCAGGGGTAGTTTCTGTTCATTTTTTTTCTCTGTGTGTGGACCATACTTTCTTGTTACTTTGCATGCTTCATAATTTTTTGTGAAGTAATAGACATTTTAATGTATATGACAGTTGATTTTCCTACTTCCTCAGGGTTAATTTTGGGGACTTGTTGTGGTTGATGTTATTTATTTAGTGACTTCTCTTAACTAATTTTGTAAAGTGTATATTCTTTGATATGGTACCCTTAAACACTTAGAACCAGAAATATAAATGAATAAATAAATATATCCTAGTATTTGCTAGTGGGCTCTTATATATTATGTTGAGGCATGCCTTCAACACTCAGGCCATTACCAACTCTTTCTAAGCCTTTGCTTTCTGCTTATACAGATAGGGAATTGAGCAAGAAGTAAGAACCTAGGGACTTCTCATATCTTTCTGAGCTTATGTTCTTCCCTGGGCATGCACATGGCCTTCTAGTTTCCAAGGAATACATACAAGCTTTCCAGAGCTTTATTTCCCCTAAGTATCTTACTCCCCGGTCTTTCCTCTTAAGCTTTTCGATGTATCTTTTATTTGCCCCCAACTTCTAGTCCCTGCCCTATTCAACACTAGCTAAGCAAGTTTGCTTTTACATGTTTTTGACAAATGCCCTTTCTGTGCCTAGTGAGTTTGGCAAAGTAGAGACAAACCCTTCACATAGTCTGTCAGGGAGCCAGCAGGCAGGTCAGAACAACCAACCACAGTTTTTTGAGAACAAGGATGACTCCGCTCCCTCTAACACCAGGAACCTACCCCGATAACAGGCTAGAATCAAGACCCTTAGTGAGAATCAGTTGTCTTTCTCTTAGTGCTTGCATGATTGCTGTAAAATTTAACTAGTCTTTAGAGTTCAGATAAAGTTAATTATGACTGGGACTGGCAGGTAGCATGGTGGTTAAGGGCGCTGGACTCCCACATGACTGACCACAGTTCAAGTCCCAGATCTGGCAGGTTATTTTCTCATCTTCTCTCTCTCACTGTCACTCTCACTCCATCGCTCTCTGGTCAAATTTAAGTAAATAAATAAGGTTAAATAAAATAATTCTTTAAAAAAAATAGAAAGTTCATTCTGACTATTTTTGCCAGAATATTCTCTATTTCTGTGGAGAGACAAGCTGGTAGAATTTCCTACACAGTTGTTTTTGCTGATGTCTCATCACATTGTTTCAGTTTTGATGAACATGTTATTTTCTGCTCCTCTTTTTACCCCAAAAGTGATATAGCTGTTCTTCACAGAGATCATCTAAGTGTTAAGATAATTTCTGTTTATCTTACAAAAGAACCATATCACATTTAGAAGGAAAAACCCTGGCAAATGAATCCAGTAATCCTGGCAAATGAATATCTTGTTATCAAAAGTGTTAAAGATAGCTAATTATCGGGGCCAGCAGTTAGCGTAATGGCTATGTCGCTGGACTCCCATGTAGTCAACTGTGGTTCGAGTCCTGGACCCAGTGGCTTAAACTCACACTGGGTGCGTGTGCGTGAGTGCCCAAGATCCCAAGAGGAGAATGGAGGAGAAGGGATTGCTGTGTGGCCATCCCCCCCACCTCACCCCCCACCCCCGGATTGATTTCTCGCTTTCTGTCTCTCTGTCTGTCTCTGTTTTTCTGGTGAGCGCACACACCCTATAGGAAAAAAACCTGTACAAAAAAAAAAAAAAAGAAAGAAAGAAAAAGATAGCTAATTATCTATAGCCCTTTTTTAAAACTTTCTCTACACGCTAGCAAGAGAAAAGGTCTACTCCACTAAATATGGGCAGTGCATCTGGTAACATTCAGATCTCTAATAGAAATGTAATGTAAGATGTGTTAAAGAATCAAGCATAGGGGGGAACCAGCAGTTAGCGTAATGGCTATGTTGCTGGACTCCCACGTAGTCGACCGTGGTTCGCGTCTCGGACCGGTGGCTTACAACTCACGCCGGGTGCGTGTGCGTGCGTGCCCAAGATCCCGAGAGGAGAATGGAGGAGAAGGGATTGCGGCGTGACCATCCCCTCTGGGGGGTGATTTCTCGCTTTCTGTCTCTATGTCTCTCTCTGTCTGTCTGGCGAGCGCACGCGCCCTATAGCAAAAAACCTCTCCAAAAAAAAAAAAAGAATCAAGCATAGGGGAGCGGCAAGTGGTGTGGTGGTTAAGGTGCTGGACACTCCCATATGGCTGACCATGGTTCAAGTCCTGTACCTGGTGGCTTGCTTCTCACTTCTCTTCTTTCTTTCTCTCTCTTTCTCTCTCTCTCTCTCTCTCTCTCTCTCTCTCTGTCAAATTAAAAATAAATGAATGAATATATTTTAAAAATTTTTTAAAAGAAACAAACATATATATCAGGGTTTTTACTCTTAAAATTCCAGTTGAGTACATTCATATTGTATTTACCTGGGCACGGTCCACATATGGGTTGTTGGAAAAGTCATGACGCATTTTTGCATAGAAAAACAGAAATGTATTTCATAAATTTTACAGTGGCCCAATAGCTTACTAGATCAACAAGAAAGTAGTAATTAGTCTCATTGCCTTTTCAAACTATAGCCTCTTGTGAAATTACTCGACCCAAATCTGAAGCTAAATAGTCAACGTAGAGAGTTCTGATTCCGAAGCAACATTTTCTAGGTTTGAATTCTGTTTTCATCTATGTGTTAGCATTATGAACTTGAGCAAGTTACTTACCCTCTCTCTGCCTCATCAACCTCATCAGTAAAATGGATCTGATATGTTCCATCATTGACTTGTTACGAGGATAAAATAAGTTAGATTCATTAAGTACCTAAAATAAAATAAATACATAAGCTGTTTCAGGTACAACTTGTGCAGAGATTGAAAAATCTCCCAAGTTTTTAAGCTATACCTACTTAGGGTAGAGATTATTGGTGAAATAAATCTACTGGGTGGATTCTCAAGAGAAAAACAGTTAAGCAAAGTTTGTGTGTAGCCTGAGAGACCTGTCCCTTAGGCAGGAGAGAACTGTCTGTATCTATCTGTATTTGAGTCTTATGTCACCAACAACATGAAGTTGGTAAATTGCTAGAGTAAAATAAATCATTATTCTCTAATGGAAAATTTAGCTTTAGATTTATTAAATTGGGATTATATCATAAAGTTATTCCAAAATTAGACTTTACTAGAGTATAAAAATCTGGGGGACCAGAAGGATAGGCCAAAATGCTAGATGATAAGGCTAAAAAGATGGGTAAATAGAAGTGACGAATGTACTTGAGAGCTATAGGAAAGCCACACACATTTACATCCGGGGTTCCTACTGAGCCAGAAAAATGAAGGATTGGGGTTAGAATGGGAAGGCCAGAAGAAGAGAAATGCCTTAGGTGACTACTAGTCATTTTTCTTTTCTTTCTCTTTTTATTTTTTCCTTTTAAAAAATTCACTAGAGGGTATGTTCATTCACCAGAGAGAGAAGGAAAGTGAGAAAGTCCTATGGGGAATGGTTACACTGCAGTCTCTTCTCCGTCTTTCCTCCATTTGGGGTTTTTGGGTATTCACACACACATGCCTGGTGTTTTTCAAGCTGCCAGGTCTGGGACTCAAACTGTGTAGCTGGCCTTGTGGGATCAAGCCACCTTCATCACCATGCCACTGGCTGGCCCGATTTTTAAGTAAGTCATAGATGTTCTAATCATGAGCATACATTACTTTTAAAATGGTACCAACTGTCGTATAAGCTTTCATTTTGTAAGAAATCTACTTTTGGAATAACTTTCTTTATGATATAGTCCCAATTTAATAAAATTTAAAACTAAAATTTCAGTTAGAGAATGGTGATTTATTTGACGCTTGACCTCTGTTCACTGAAAGGGTTCATCAAAGATTTCCATTAATTAATCAACTTTTCTACCACACACGTTACCTATAGTCTAATGTAGGGAACACATCAGTTTCATTACGCAATTTAGAATGAAAATTACAACCTGCAAAATTTAGTCTGCTAATTTTATAACTCCACATGTCACAAAGTTAGTCAGACCCAGGGGTAGGATATTAGCCTAGAGCAATAAGCCCGAGAAAACTGATAATGAAAATAATGGTTTATAAAGGAAAGCTTGACAGGTTAATTATAGTCTCACTTAGTCTGTCTCCAACTGTATTTCCTTAACAACTATTTAGGCCCAGGTATATACATTTTTGTGTTTCTTTTTTTTTAATTATTTGAGCATTTCAGCAAAGTAGTTATAGGAATTAATTTGACAAATAGTCAGCTATTAAAGAGAAAATTTAATAAGCAACTTTACTACGTTTTGCCCCTGTATGAATATGTTATTGGAATATCTTTTAAACTCAATGGAGATAAAGTTTTTAACTTAAGCAATGTGTTCTTTGTGTTTTATACTGGCCATGTCAAGTGACAATCTCTGATTTTACCTGTGCACACAAGGTTACATAAAATGTAATTTTAACATCTACTTAATCTCAAGTACTGAACCATAGTGATCTTTTAAATATATTTAAACTGTATCAGTAATATGTAAATAGTGGGCAAATTTATTTCTACAAACCAGACTAGGAAATTGGACAACATTGAAAACACCTTTTAAAGTACTTTTAAAAAAATGTTAAGTATTATATACATAACTATTTCTAATTATAATTATTTTGGATAAATGTAAATTTAACTGCCTTCAAATTGGCATTTTTTTGACATGTGAAATTGAGATTCTTCAGATTGTTTCTAGATGGTAAATTTAATATAAATAACAGTAAAGAAACCACATATGGTAATCCTTGGATTCAGAAATCGGCCTTAAGATTCTCAAATACATGAAGACTTTTCTTTGAAGACACACTGATGTATTAATTTTTAATTTGTTTCTTTTTGATCTCCTAATTGCTGAAAAAGATTTATTGGTTAATTTTAGGAGGCAAGTGTTTGAAAAGTTTTGCCAAATACTGTCTTCTTTAAATGACTGTATGGTAATGAAAAGTTAAGAAGAGAGCCAAATTAGATTGAATAATTGTTCAGTCATGTGGGTTAGGCTGGTTGCACAGCCTGGTTGTTAAGACTGATTGCTCAAATTACATTGCCTGGGGTCCTGCACTTGGTTGGCTGTCTTCTCAGATCTTAACAAGGTTCTGGGAATTTCTTTTTCTGACAAAGTTTGCTTTGTATTTTCCCCCTCCCCCACCACCTCCAGGATGCTTCTTCTGCAGACATCAGAAAAGCATATCGTAAGCTTTCGCTAACTTTACATCCAGACAAGAATAAAGATGAAAATGCAGAAACCCAGTTCAGACAAGTAAGTAAAAACATGCTATTATGTATATGTTTTGTGACAAGTGTACTGATAAATATGTTTATGGTAGAAATGCTAACCTACATGTATAATATTTCTATGTGAAAATAAGGTAGTAGTTTAAAAAGATGTGTATGTTTTTTTCAAGTTCTTACAAGAAACAC
Source organism: Tupaia tana (assembly GCA_026018925.1). Classification (NCBI taxonomy): domain Eukaryota; kingdom Metazoa; phylum Chordata; class Mammalia; order Scandentia; family Tupaiidae; genus Tupaia; species Tupaia tana. The sequence goes on from JAKSZU010000016.1 coordinate 17,434,244, forward strand.
ATTTACCATTTTTGTATTAGTATCTCTAAATTCTTGGAGGGTTATAATTGTTATAATTTTATTATCTAAAGTACAGATTTTGCTTTTTAAAGGTACATTTTAACAATCATTTTGATAACAAGCATTTTTTCTTTAACTTATTAAAATGCTACCAAAAACATAAAATGTTTATAATTAAGATCTTATTGGTTTGTTACAAGATTTCTTACAGTTAAGAGTATTTTTATTTTAAAGTAATGCTTCTATTTTAGTTGGTGGCCATTTATGAAGTTTTAAAGGACGATGAACGAAGACAGAGGTGAGTATTCATGTCTGCTTTTGAATTAAGCTTTATGGTTTCATGCTACAGTTTATAAAGAAAGAAACTGTCCCATTAAACATTTTATCTATTATAAGTTAGTATTTTATTTTTGTTCCTTCTGAGAAGTGCAATGTTTTAAAAATATATATTTAGAGCAGAGTTCATTTCTACTGAAAATATTTACTAGGCTGATTTAGTACTTGTAGACTTCAGGATCATGAGTCATGACATTAAAATGCGTCCCTCGCCTCATTAGCTAAGATTTTTAGCATACATGTTTATGCCCTGGGGAATACAAATACCAGTTGGCTTAAAACTAATGTCCATTCTTTTTGATATATCAGTAATAGCTCATATCTGTGCTCCATAGTAGTTTTTCCCCTGTTCCTTAGATGTTTGGAATTAAGCTGTTAGTGTCAAGTAAGTACCCTTTCTTGATGTTCTCTCTCAAAATAATAGATCCAATTATGTAAGCTTATAAAAGCCTATAGAAGATAGGGTTGGAAGAAAAGTAGTCATTTTTCCCCCTATTTCTTTTGCCTCCTCCCCTTCCTTTGCTCAGCTCCAGTGAGTCTGCATTTAGAGTTAGAGCATAGGCAGCCCTTCAGTCTGAGCCTAATTATCAGCCTAATAATCGATGCCTCTTTCAGAGCAGTGGTATATGTTTATATGTGGTGGTTTACAGTGCCAGTGACTTCAGATGGGATTGCAGAGAGGCCCCTTTCCTCCACTCCTATAGAATGTGTGGAATGTAGACACCATTGCAGTAGGCTTCTGAGTTTTTTGTCAGACCACAGTTAAAAAAATAATAATACATTTTGTGTCATGCCTTGGGGCACACACACAACACTGAACAAAAGTTTCACAAAACACTTCTTCCTGCCTGTGAAACAGACTATTTTCTATTCTATTTTTTTAAACAACGCTGGTTTGGGCCACTAAATTGATTTCCTGAGGCACTTAGTGAGTGGGCTGTAGTCCGAAGTTAGAATGTTGCTTTGGAATAAACGAATACCTGTAAGAACAACACTAACTAGGCACGTGAGACTTAAGCAAAAGCCAGTCTAAATACCTGTATTTCTCTATAGGGGCTAATACATCTTAAAGATAATCCAAAACATTACGCTATCTGACATTCTAAATATTTTTTCGAACGTATTATCTGAAATCATTCTGTATCCCAAAAGATTAGCTATACTGCTCTTGGATCTCATCTTACCTCTCTAATTTGAATACCGCAGTTTGTCAGATTGCAAAGCAAGGCTTCACGATATTCTCTTGAAGTGTTCTTTACTTTATAACAAGGGCTGGCATTGGTCCAGATACCATAGCAGACATTCCTCTGGTTTGAGATAATCCACAGTGTTGAAAGAGTCCTAAAAGTGTGTTGAAAGAAGTATTGGTCATTCTATGCATATTTTCTATTTGATTTCGCTCAGTGAGCCGCTAGTTTTATTTCACACATCAAGAATGTCTCTGGAAAGATAGCTTCCAACATCTTTGGCATCACATTTTGTCGTTTTCTTTGTTGTTATCATAAAAGTCAATAAACTTTGTAATGATTTTGTTCAGTTACTGTTATTATTTACCTTTTCAGAACAAATTACTTTTTCTGTAAAAATTGTTTTTTCATTAACATAGATTCATCCAACATTATCTCTTTAGGATTAGTTCCCTCTGCCTTTATTTTAGAGTGTTGGTAGAAAAAATGAATCTGACGGTTACACAAACAGCTGAGTATTTATACCCCTTGAGGCACAAGTAACTCTTTGGTAACTGGTTTTCCTTGAGGCAAAAGTCTTAACTAATCAAGCTGAGAATCACTCCTCTAAAGCTTGTGCCTGAGGCCAGGTGACCTATGAGTATTTAAACATGTCAGAGAAAGGCATTTCTACAGACAATTACCTAATGTTTATCTCTTGCCCTTAGAAAAGGAACCAAAAAAAAAAAAAAAAAAAAAAAAAAAACAAAAAACTCCCCTCAGCTTTATTTTCTAAAAGAAGATATCTTACATTAGTATTTAAAAAAAGCTTCTTTGTATCATAGTTAGTTATTATAAATACTCATTGAATTCATACTTTTACATGTAAAAACCTTCTAAGAATTTGTAATTTGTAAAATGGAAAACTGTCAGAGGTGTTTCCTATTTTATTTCCCTCACATATGATTGTGTTTTCACTGAAATCAGATTCTTTACATTTCAGTGGAAAAGGAAATAGCAAATAAGTAAATTAACAAACTGGATAGCCTTTTTTAAAAGGAAAAGGCAAGCCTTATTTATTAACAACCTTATTTAGGATAAGTTGCATACTATAAGTCATTAATTTTAAGTGTAAAGTTCAATGATTTTTAGTAAACTTACAGAGTTATACATACTATCTCTATAGTCCACTTTTAGAACATTTCCATTGCTTAAAAAATTCCCCCAAGACCATTTGCAGGCAATCCCCACTCTGATACCCAGCCCCAGGCAACTGATCTATACTTCAATGTGTCTATAAGTTTGTCTTTTCTGGACATTTCATATAAATGGAATCATTCTATATACTGTTGTTTTTATCTGGCTTCTTTCAATAATTATTTCTGAGGTTCACCTAAAATGTAGTTTAGGGGCCAGCCAGTGATATGATGGTAAAGGCAGCTGGATCCCACATAGCTAGCTAACTGTGTGATTGGAGTCCTGGACCCAGTGTCTTGAAAAAATACACCAAGCGTATTTATGCCCAAAATCCTAAGAGGAGAATAGAGGATTGTAGTCTGGCCATCCCCATGGCGGGGGGCGGGGAGGGCGTGATTACTCACCTTCCCTCTCTCACTGTGTGTCTCTGGCAAGTGCATGCTCCCTATAACCAAAACTTTTAAAAAAGTAAAAAAGGTAGCATATAATAGTCATTCTTTTAATTACTGAATAGTATTCCTTTCTATGGATATCACTTTTTATTTATTTATTCAATTGGTATGGACATGTGGGTTGTTTCCACCTTTCGGCTTAATAAGCAATGTTACTGTGAACCTTCAGATGTTAGTCTTTGTGTGGACAGATGTTTTTATTTGTCTTAGATAGATTCTTAGGATTGAAATTATGAATAATAATTCATAAAGACATAGACTATAGCATGAAAATAACAAGTTTCCCAGGTTAGTATAACATAGCATAACAGCATTTTCAAAACTCCTTATCTAACATACTTATTTTGGGGAACAGTTACCCAGATACGTTCTAACGTAAATTTTTTATTTATTTATTTTTTAAGATAGATTTTTTTGCTATAGGGCATGTGTACTCGCTAGAGAGACAGGAAGAAAGAGAGAGAGAAATCACCCACCATGGGGATGGCTGTACCACAAACCCTTTTCCTCCACTCTTTTCTTGGGATTTTGGGCACACACGTACATGCACCTGGGGTTAGTTTCAAGCCACCGGGTATAGGATTTGAACCGCATTCAGCCAAGGGGAGTCCAATGCTTAACCACTACACTACCTGCTGGCTCTCTCAACATAAGTTTTTATGCTAATTCCCTGAGTGTTAGCTGATCTAAAGTCCTGAATATTAGTAATATAAATATACTATGTGATGTAATATTATACATTTATATTTGTTTAAAATATGTTATAAGTGTTTAACCAATTTTCTCTTGCTAACCTTATTAAATAACTTCTAAGGGTTTTTTGGGGGTTTTTTTGGTCTGTTTTATGTTACTGCGTTTATAAAAGTTGAATGTATTTTCTTTTTTTCTTTTTTTTTTGTTTTTTTTTTTTTCTTTTTTTTGGAGAGGTTTTTGCTATAGGGCGCGTGCGCTCGCCAGACAGACAGAGAGAGACAGAGAGATAGAAAGCAGGAAATCACCCCCCAGGGGGGATGGCCACGCCACAATCCCTTCTCCTCCATTCTCCTCTCGGAATCTTGGGCACGCACGCACACGCGCGCGGCGTGAGTTTAAGCCGCTGGGTCCGAGACTCGAACCGCAGTCGACTACGTGGGAGTCCAGCGACATAGCCATTACACTAACTGCTGGTCCCAAAGTTGAATGTATTTTCTAGTTCACTAAATAAAAGCATGTTTTGTTTATAATGCAGTTAGAAATATAGTTATCTCAGCCTAAACTTCTATAAATCTTTATTAGTTATTAGAAATTTGATTATAGGTGTGTTTGAATCAAAATAAGCATTGATCTGAGAATAAGAAATCTACTTTAGCAACTTAAGATATTATCCCTATTTTAATTTTGCATGTAAAATGCTATTACCACAACTTTTGGCATAAAACACAACTTTTGGCATAAAAAAAAAGTGAGACCTATTAATTCAGACCTGTTTTCTGTTTATGATCTTTGTACAATTTGTTTTTACTCAAAGTTTCAAAATGTGACCCAAATGGAAATTATGATTGTTTTAGGCTAAAAATTCAACCTTTGTATCATGGGAAAAATCACAACTTAGGCAAATGCTAGAATTATTTAAATATTCATTTTTAGGGACCAGCAGGTGGTGTGGTGGTTAAGGTGCTGGATACTTGCACATGACTGACCACGGGTCAAGTCTCAGACCTGGTGTCTTGCTTTCTCACTTTCTTTCTCTCTCTCTCTCTCTTTCTCTCTGTATTTCTCTCTGGTCAAATTAAAATAAATGAATGAATAAAATTAAATAATTCTTAAAAATATTCATTTTTATAATACACAGATTTTTACTTTAGTTACATAATGACTTTTATAGTTCAAAATATGCTAATTAGACATACTAAGAAAATTTAATTTTCATGAATCTTTTCTTCTGATAATTAAAATATTCCTGAATTTGTTTATCAGTGTTTACTTCAGGCTAGATATGTTTCATGAATTGCACATTATAAAATGGACCTCACTAATGATTATGTAATCATTATTCCATATTCATTGGTACATTTTAAGAAAATTAGATGAATAAACACACATTAGGCCATATGTCAGCTATGTGGAATTAATTATTGTTTTAATTCCCAGGGAAATACCCCCATATCTTTATATGATTTTTGCAGTAGAGATTTTTTTAATAGTTTTATATCTGTACCTTTTATAACACATTTAACATTTGTACACTCTTAACTGGTCTTAACAAATAGTCAAGAGCATTTTGTATGACTGTTACAGAATATTTTAATAATGTTATGTGTTTAGTATACAGAAAATATTGAGTTGTCAGGAAAGTAATGATGCATTTTTGCATAGAAAAGTGCATCTTGACTTTCTCGACAACCTAATATAATGAATTACTGTTTTAAATTATTATGTATTGTTAATACAGTGTGTTTCTAAAATAACTTATGAAAATAGCATTTGTGTATACTTTATGAAATGTGTTTGTTTTTCAGTGTTTCAACAGGAAAAAAGTGGTTTATCTTTTAATGGCATATATTCTAAAAAATTGAACTATGAAAGAAGCTCTCTTCCCTCAAAATGGCTAGTCATGTGAGCCATAATATTCATTGATAGTAAAATCAATAGACCATCGATTTTAAGCTTAATCCTTGGAGTCTGATGTTTAGAGTTGCAGACATAGCCTAGTAAATAAAATACCTAGTTGTGTTTAATGTGTTCAGTGTACGAGGTTTTGCTGTCTCGAATTTGATTGTACACTAAATACAATTTGTATATAGGGTAGAAAATAGTAGCTATTAACAGATACATAGCATTTTCAGCAATCATAGTGATATAATATTTGAAGTGAGAGTCTTAAGTATGAGTTCAACTGTGGTTTTCTCTACTATACTGTTCATGATAAACAAATTTAATACTTACTAATCCTGTTATGGAATTTTCTCCACTTTTTTCAATGCCCCATATTAATAACCATACTTTTTATGTCAGATTACTTCATGAGAAAGATTTGCTGAAAATAATGATTGTAATATTCACCTTTTTTTCCTCAGCAGGTCTAAAGTTGGAATATAGATTTAGAATAAACGTAGGGTAGGACTTAACATTTATTCATCAACATTAATATTCATTTGAATATTGTAACCTTGTGCTACATCTGTTGAATCCCTTTTACCTATCTGTTTAACTTAAAATGACCTAGATTCTAACATAAGTTTTTGAGCACAGAAATGATAGGGTTTTTTTATGAACTCATTTTATTATATCTCGATGTTAATGGATAAGAATTATGATAAATACTGAAAAGAAGAATATTTAACATGAAATTGCCCAACTACCACATAACCATTTTTTAATTTATAGACTCTGTATATTATACAATTTGCCTTTTAAGAGTTTAATACTTACTAATATTTACTTTCAATGTTGGTTATTCTGACCTGATAGTATTTATTAATAACCTAAGTTGATCTAAATTCAGGTTTTCTAAATTTACTAATAAAATGTATTTTGCATTTATAACCAGTGCTTTTCTGCTGAAAAAGAAGTTGCCTGTAATAATCCTCTGCTTCATTTTTTTTTAGCATATCTCCAAGGTATCAATTTAATAACTATCAAAGTAGCTACTGCAGTTGTTGCATTTAAATTGATTTACATGTCAAGACTGGCAGTTTAGCAGCTGCGCTATTATTCCTAGATCGGTCAATTTACTTGAGAAAAACCTACTACTGAGTTCTACTGACCTGCCTGACAATATAGGCCCTATTTCTATTCCTGTAATTAGGCCCGCAACTAACTCAGAATATTTTTAATTAAAATATTTTGGTCAATGTGTTGCACCAAATTAGGCCTTTGAGTGAAGATTTAATTCTGGAAATAGTGTGATTAGAATATTTAATGAGTTGTGTTCAAGTAAGATTAACAGGTTATGTGTATTGAACACACAGTGTTTTTGTGTGACCATTTTGAGTTTTACAATTATAAACCTTATTTTTAACCTTAAAAATATTTGCCTCAGTAACTGACTGACACATTTATTTAAATTCAACTGGAATTTTATTTTAAAGTAACTTTTTTAACCTTCAGTAACTAGAAAGCTGGCTTAAAATGCATTACTAGGAAAGCTTTTACTTGTTAATGTTCTTTCCTTCCAGCAAAAGCCAAAAATGAGGAATTTGCCACTTAAATGTTTACAAATAAACAGTCTTACTGAGAAATCTGACATAAACATGGTTTGTTTCCACATCTTTTTCTAAGTTGAGAGTTTTATTTTTTGATGGAATGGTGAGGCAAAACAAAATTGAAAGGTGCAAATGTTATAGGCTTTTTACCTCTTTGAAAAGCTTTAATAAAATAAAGTACATAAATATTTCATCCTTGAACCACCATAGTATGGAGGTAGAAATAAAAGTACTGACTACAAAATAAATCTTAAATTTGATTCAATTAATACATAATTCATGGTAACAAGTAGCTCTTATCTTGGTTTTTCTGCTATTGAACTCCTTTTGTTGCCAACTTCTGTGGTGGGGTCTTTACTACAGACTGTAGTAGACAAGTAGACTCAGTCCAGCTCCTTCAGTTTAGATGTCGCGGCAGGAGTCACCACATTGCATGAAGTAATATATTGTGGTATCCATAATATGTTACCATGCGTCTTTTTAAAGATTGTCAGTGAGGGGAGCTACATGCAATGCTTCCATTTAATTAGACATTGTAATACTGGTGATCTACATAAATGCTATGTATTTTGGAGAACTTCTTTTCTTTTTCTTCTTTTTAAACAGAGTTACAAATAGTTTTTTGTTTTTGTTTTAAGCTCCCCATGAAAAACTGTTATATTTGCTACTGTAGGTATGATGATATTCTGATCAATGGACTTCCAGATTGGCGACAGCCTGTATTCTACTACAGGCGGGTGAGAAAAATGAGCAATGCTGAACTGGCATTACTTTTGTTCATTATTCTCACAGTGGGTCATTATGCTGTGGTTTGGTCAATCTACCTGGAAAAACAACTGGTAAGTTATACTAACAAATCAAATGGCCTACCCTCCTTAATTTTAGATGGAATTTGAAACATTTATTTTTAACTGGTTAAAATTTTTATTTTTCTCTCATTCCAGTAGTTTTTTATTTAATCCTTGGTGGTTGACGTATTTCTCAGTTAAGAAAAACTTGTGAAATATATTTTTTTTGTTTTAATTTGGCCCTTGAGTTTGTTATAAAACTCATGAAGGATCGAATATCGAGCTGAAAATTATTAGAAGATAGAGCTATGTTTTCTTAATTATTACCTTCCCAATAGAAATATGTTTATAAAAGACTGACTTTAGAATTTTTTGTGTGTTATAGACCCCTAGGTAATGAATGCTTACTTTAAAAGGATTTTAACTAAATAAGATTTTAAATGAATATAATGTTTTAACTTTGAGATCAGTTGATTAAAAATTTATCACACTTTTCCTGGTCTAATATGCAACTATATAGTTTATTCTGCTATGGATTTTTATTTATAAATGATAAAGATAATCAAACATATTTATCAGTATTCATGAATTAGCATCTGTTTACTCATTGCTTTTGAAGTGACATTATTAAAGTTGGATGAATGAGAAAAAGTAAGCTGAATGCTTTCTCTTAGAAAACTTTGATTGCTATGGAGATGCACATGACTGACAGTGCTGAACTTCATGTGTGTTTAAGGCCTGGATACCATGGCAACAGTTATTGTGAAAGATTGATGATTTTACTTAATCATGTTGGACCCTACATACATTTGCATAAATGTTCCTCTGTAATGTTTATCTGTCACAGAAGAGTCTTGATAACATTCAAAGAGTGCATGTTAATGATAACCTGTAACCATCTTTCCACATTAAGGATGAACTGCTCAGTAGAAAAAGGAGAGAAAAGAAAAAAAAGACAGGCAGCAAGAGTATGGATGTATCAAAACTTGATGCTTCAGAGAAGAATGAAAGGTGGGGCATATAAAAATATTTTATTATTTTGAAACTATCTACTGATATATATCCAGTAGACACAGTCGTTTACATCTGCAGTAGGTTTATAAAGACTAATCATGTGCCATAGTTTATGAGACATATTCTAATCTTAAGCAAAAATTCTACAAGCACTTTCCCCTTATAAAACGTTAATATATATTTAAATAGTCTGAACTTCCAAATTCTTGTAGTTTGAAATTTTTATACTGCACTTTAGAAACAAAGTTATTACTAGAAGAACCTAACACAGCTCAGGAGAGAGAGACAATGATATGCGGTACACTCAAAAAGATACCACCATTTTCTATTGATTGATAGAAAGAAATAAAGGGTTTAAATAGTTCACACAGCAGGGTATGAACTGGATCAATGTGGGATGGAGATCAGAGTCTATTCTGCCTGTCTTCTATTCTGATGACATCAGTAAGTAATGCTTCAGTGAACTGCAAATGACATTAATTTTTATGTATTGGTTTGTTTATGCTACAGTCTTCATATCTGGTTGTCAGCACTTGGGAACACTGACTAGGGTTAGTCATCTCTCGCTGAAGTAATCATAAGGTTTAAGAATTCATCTTGAAGTGATAAAAAGCCCAGGTTAGAAAGAGGGCTTTTGTTTCCTTTTCTTTATAACTTGATTAGGAGTCTCCTCCAAAATCTTAGCCAAGATTGTCTTATTTGCTATATGTTTTGCATTTGTTGTAATTGCTGTATTCCATGATAAAGTAAATGAGATTAAGTAATATCGTCACAAGTATTTCATCAAATACTTCATTTTTGTTAAAATAGCCATTTATGAAAGAATTCATGCTCTTTATAAAAATATTTTGTCTCTTAACTTTCTTTATTTTCTCTGTATTTCTGACATTTCTATATATGATCTGTTGTTTGGATTTTTTTTCCTTGCCCTTTTTAGATTGGTCATGAAACCACAGTGGCATGATTTGCTTCCATGCAAGCTGGGAATTTGGTTTTGCCTTACACTAAAAGCATTGCCTCATCTAATCCAGGTAAAATGTACCTCTTTCACATAATGTTAGATACTTTAATGTTTAATTATTCGTTAAATAATTTGTGCATGTCTGTTATCTGAATGTTGATATACAATGGGTGCTTTATTTTTCTATTTTTTCTTTTCTAAATTTATTTATTTATTTATACTTATTCACTGTACATCACTACAGTATACAAAATGAGATTTTCCATCCACAATACGCTGTGTATTGGCTGAATCAAGGATATTACCATACGTGTTATCATCAGCAAATAATTTTCCTTTTCTCGTTTCTTATATATTTTGTCTTTTTTTCCCACCTTGATTCCCTACCTCTTAACCTCTGCCATTTCCCACCTTCTTCCCACACTGTCTCTGATATCTACAGTTGCTCTCCATGGCTTCCCCCCCACACACACACACATTTTATTGATTCACTAAAGATTCACTAATCTAAACACTTTCAATAGCAAGCACAGCTGATATATGCATATCTATGAACACATGTCTGACTCTAGGCATAAACCTCAGTGAGTAAAATGAACACACTATAAAGTAGTACCTAGAGGGGGGCTATATAGCATTCTGCAGTCATTAAATAGTTATTTTTTAAGGAAAACAGTTTTAGTTTTGATAGATCAAAATTTAAAAATGTTGGGAACCAGCAGTTAGCGTAATGGCTATGTCACTGGACTCCCACGTAGTCGACCGCGGTTCGCGTCCCGGACCCGGTGGCTTAAAACTCACGCCGGGCGCGTGTGCGTGCGTGCCCAAGATCCCAGGAGGAGAATGGAGGAGAAGGGATTGCGGCGTGACCATCCCCCCTGGGGGGTGATTTCTTGCTTTCTGTCTCTATGTCTCTCTCTGTCTGTCTGGCGAGCGCACGCGCCCTATAGCGAAAACCTCTCAAAAAAAAAAAAAAATTTAAAAATGTTAAGAGAAATTTGCTTAAGCCTTAAAGTCAGGAAAAAGGTTAGGATTCAGTTTTAACAGTAGGTAGATGAAACTATCAACAGTCCAAGAGAAGATAAAAATCTTTTAATCTGGAAAACAAAGCATAGAAGAAAACCAGTAATGTTTTAGTTCAAAAGTCATAAAAGTTTTACAATGGGTTTTTTGTAATGTTAATGGAATTGAATAGTATTTTTAAAACTTAAACCTAATAGTTCTAAGATTATTTAGGTATCTATTCCTGTAATTTATCTCTTATATTGCTTTTAGAACATCTTAAAATTCCAAGACACTGGAAAAGGGGAAAAAAGACAATCTTTAGAGCAGACATAAATGTAAAGTTTTAATCTGCTGTTATCATTAAAGATACAACCAGTAAAAAGGAACAGAACTCAAGAAACTTGTCACCCAGAATTTTAATAGCATCTAAGTGCATAATATTAAAACTAATCAAAAGCAAAAAACCTTTACATCAACATCTGTATAATTAGGCAAAAAAAATATATTTCTATCTTATTTGCCGCCTTCAGAGGAGTTTAAGACATTATGTCTTATACTGGCATTCAAAAGTTTTTTTAGTCTTTTGATCAAACAATAAAATGTAGGTGCATATTTATCTAGTGATTTATCTGGCAGTTTCTCCTTTGCTAATTTAAATGATTATATCTAGTAGAAAAATCCCAACACATAAATGTAATATTTGAAAGTAAATGTAATAATTTTTGTTATACAATTTTGAGGTAAGATTCTTAGCGATTGTAATTTTGGGGATAAATGTTTTATTTTAGAAAATAATTGTTTGGAAGCTTAGAGAGCCAGATAACTTTTTCCCACTTTATATTCATACAGCAGAGCTGTTTTTCTAATTATTTTAAAGAAGCTAATGACTTCATTAGTCTGCATTTTATTTTTCCTCTTATTTAAAATTTCATAGTTGAGGGAAAATGAACTAAAAATTCCTAGTACACTTCTTTCTAGCCTGTGGAAAATTATTTACCAGTTTTTCCATCAAAATAGCTGATTTTAATAGCTATTGCTTACAGAACCTTGTTTTGTTCACAGTTAATAGAGAAAAATTTCAGTATTTTGGTTAATACACAGGAGTTTTTTTTTTGCATTAATATAATATGCTGCTTATTAAAATAAAAAACCGTAGTGCTTATATGTTATGTTTGTGAGACAGTAAAGAGGACAAAATATATTGATCAAATTGGTATGTTTACAAGGAGACGTGACAGAAAAATATTTTAGGGCAGATTTTCTTATGTTTTTAAAGTTTGATTATTATTATTATTATTATTATTATTTTGGCCAGCTTTAGAATCTAGGCAGTAGGCAAACTAGAGTATGGAATAAATAGATGTTTTTAAAAGTTTTTTTTTAATTATTTTATTTAACTTTATTTATTTACTTATTTTAATTTGACCAGAGGGACAGAGTGAGAGAGAGAAAGTGAGAAGCCACCAGGCCTGGGACTCAAACCGCAGTTGACCATATGGGAGCCCAGCGCCCTCAACCACCATGCCACCTGCCGGCCCCACAAGTTTTTTTTTGGAGTCAAGTTAGACTCTTGTAAAGCAATGTAATTGTTTCATTGCATCAAATATTAATCTTAAACACTTCCTTGTTGTTTTAGCTAAGTAATATGAAATAAAGTTTATTTGGTAAAATTAACATAATTCTTGGTTAGCATGCAGATTAGTTTGCCAAACTAAAACCAATATATTATGAAGGCTTAGAGTAATAATTTAATATTTTAAATGATCTGCTCATGGTATCTAGACCCAACAGATTAAATTATTGTTTCACCTTATCATAAATTTGTAGGAAATATACAAAAATCAGGAATTTTACAAAACTTTTTAATTTCTTTAAAAACTTCGCTTTCTTAAGCCAGTCAACTTCAACTTTGAAGTTTTTACTTATTTGATGGTACCTGTTGCTTTTCAGCTTTGAAATGGTAGGCATTAGGCTTCCAAGACATTTTTTTTTGTTTTTGTTTGGTTTTGGTTTTTTTTATAGTGGTTTTTGCTATAGGGCACATGTGCTCGCCAGACAGAGAGATAGAAAGTGAGAAATCACCCCCCCAGGGGGGATGGCCACGCCGCAATCCCTTCTCCTCCATTCTCCTCTCGGGATCTTGGGCATGCACGCACACGCACCTGGCATGAGTTTAAGCCACCGGGTCCGGGACTCGAACCGCGGTTGACTACATGGGAGTCCAGCGACATAGCCATTACGCTAACTGCTGGTCCCCAGAAATCACCCCCCAGGGAGGATGGCCACGCCACAATCCCTTCTCCTCCATTCTCCTCTCGGGATCTTAGGCATGCACGCACACGCGCCCAGCATGAATTTAAGCTACCGGGTCCGGGACTCGAACCGCGGTCGACTACGTGGGAGTCCAGCGACATAGCCATTACGCTAACTGCTGGTCCCCCAAGACGTTTTTAAATCTAACTTTTCAATTTTGTTCTAACTACCTCTTCCAAGTAAATGCATTCCAAGGAGAAAATAAAGAAAAATTTTCTCTTTAAGCAAATACTTGATATTTTAATTCTGCTTTGAGTACTTAAGATTAGTTTTTCTGGAGGTCACTGACAAAATAAGGTAATACAGTAAACTGACTCAAATTGCCAGAAAGTATTTTAGGTTAATAATAAACATACAGTTTATGAAACACATCAGCAAAGCATTGCTCAACATTGCTGTAAGGGTTAAGCCTGAAGACACCAGCTAGAAGCCTCTGAATCCCTGACTCCTAGCTTGGACTCTGCTTCTTATCCACTAGCTACACACTTACACTGAGTACTTACAGCTCAATTTCAATTAACTTGTCATGAAACTGAAGAGGTTCATACCAGAAGTAAAACTCTTTTAACTGATATCTGCTTCACTAATTTGCTATATGATTAAAGAAGCTGGTTGTGTTAGCTCTTAAACCTGTTAGTGTCAGTTATACTTGTTATTGCAATTACATGATTCAATGAAATATTGTGTAAATAATATGAAATGTGAGGGGGAAAGGAGAGTTGTTTATTTTCTTTGTAAATTTTGCTACAGGGACTGTAGGGCGCGTGCACTCACCAGACAGACAGAGAGACAGAAAGAGAGAAATCACCCCCAGGGCGGATGGCCACACCACAATCCCTTCTCCTTTATTCTCCTCTCGGGATCTTGGGCACGCATGCACATGCGCCTGGCGTGAGTTTAAGCCACCAGGTCCGGGACGCGAACCGCAGTTGACTACATGGAAGTCCAGCGACATAGCCATTACGCTAACTGGTGGTCCCTATTTGTTTATTTTGAAAAGTTTTTTTGTTTGTTTGTTTGTTTGTTTTAATTCATGACAGAGCGCAGCTGTACATATGTGAGAGTAGGAGAGAAAGAGTGGAGCACCCTGCACAGGGTCTGGTCGTGTCACAGCCCCCCTCCTCCAGTCTTCTGTCCCCTCAGATCTTGGGAATCTATGCATGTGCATAGCGTATTTCTGACTGACTGGCCTGGAGATTTGAACCCACAGTCACCATTTGGTACCCAGCTACTCTTGAGTGGTGTATTAGCTCTGTGCCATGGAGCCAGCCCCACATTTACTTTCATTACTTAGCATCTAAGATCCTAAGAAACTTCTCACTGCCTGCCTAGTTTACCAAAATTATTTTCTATCCTCCCCCCCCCCCCAGAAATTGCAAATGAGAATAGTTATACCCATATTTCATGTGTAAAATTTGTCTAGTCATATGTTTAGGAAAAATAGTTCAGCCGGTTCCATAAAAGTACGTTAAACACCTATCTCAGCTCAGTTGTGGTAGCACAGACAGATCCTGCTGCTCAGCAGGTTGAGGCCACATGGGAGACCCAGGTTCGATTGCCCACCCACCCTTAAAAGCCAGGTGCTGTGGCCAGTACCTATAATCCCAGCCACTTGGGAGGCTGAGGGAAGAGGACTGACAGAGCGTGCTTCAGTCTAACACCACCAGCACACAGGCACACAGCCCAAAACAAACAGAACCCTCCCACACCCATACTACACCTCAGAACAAGGCATTACAAGGGGTATAGAAGTAAATACAATTTCTGGGACCTTAACATCAGATAGCAGTTACAACACCTGAATTTTTTTTTTTTAATAGAGGTTTTTGCTATAGGGTGCATGTGCTCATCGGAAAGACAGAGAAACAGAGAGACAGAAAGCGAGAAATCACCCCCCAGGGGGATGGCCACGCCACAATCCCTCCTCCTCCATTCTCCTCTCGGGAACCTGGGTACGCACGCACACGCACCCGGCGTGAGTTTAAGCCACCAGGTCCGGGACTCAAACCGCGGTCGACTACATGGGAGTCCAGCGACATAGCCATTATGCTAACTGCTGGTCCCACAATACCTGAATTTAACCATAATACAGTGACTTTTGTAGATCTTCAGAAAAGTAAGGTTGTCTCTGTTTAGGATGGCCAAGGAAAACTGAGAAGAGGAGCCACTTGAACTGTGTGTTCAAAGATGAATAGACACTTAATGGTGAAGTGGCCACTTGTGTAGTAGGTAGTACAGAAAGATAATTTCACAGATATAGTCTCCTCTGACAATAATGCCGTGGTAAGGCTGAAAGAAAGCTGAGAATAAAGGACATCACATACCCATTACTGTCTTCTAAGACTATTTCCTAGGTGTCCAGATTCTAAGTATATACATTTAGGAATTTATATTCTAACAGATAAATCTGATAGGACAAGTCTAAAAAGGACATTTAGACAGAATAAAGTTAGTTGATAGGTAGCAAAACTTTTTTTTTCAACTGCAAAGAAAAAATATGGAACGCTTCAGGAATTTACGTGTCATCCTTGCACAGGGGCCGTACTGATCTTCTCTGTGTCGTTCCAATTTTAGTACATGTGCTGCCGAAATGAGCATGCAAAACATTGTCATTACACACATATGTCAAAGGTAGTGTAGATTACTAGGAGTGATAAAAATAAAGTGCGTAATGGCTATGAAATGGGCAGAAAATACTTGAAATTGTCCTGTGATCAGGCAAGTTAGAAGTATAAATATGCCTTTCATAGTTCCCTTGCCTTTTTTCTTTTTTCTTTTCTTTACTTTTCTTTCTCTTCTCTTCTCTTCTCTTTTCCTTTCTTTCCTTTCCTTTTCTTTTCTTTTCTTTTCTTTTCTTTTCTTTTCTTTTCTTTTCTTTGAAGATAGGATCTCATCATGTCATGAGCCTCCTGTCTCTGCCTGCCAGCTGAGAACATGGTGTCTACCACCATACCCAGCTCTCATGCTGTGTTGCCTAGGCCAGCCTCTAGCTCAGAAATCCTCCCTTACCCTTTCCAAGTTGCTGAGATTACTGGGGCACACCACTGTTCTGCCCTTTAGGTTGGGTTTGGACCAGGAATTGAGCCTGGGTCTCCTCCCACGTGGTCCCAGCTCACAGCGCACCACGGTGGTGGTAGGCCTCCCCTTGCTTTGTGAGAAGGTCTTATTACTTTTAGCACTGTTTTTTTCTTTTAATTAATTAATTAATTTATTTTTTTTAATTTTGACCAGAGAGAGACAGAGAAATTGAGAAAGCAAGCCACCAGGTCCAGGACTCTAATCTGGTTAGCCATATGAGAGTGTCTAGCACCTTAACCACTACGTCACCTACTGGCCCCAAGCACTAGGTTTTGTTTCTTTATTCTAAAAAGATACAGAAGTGTCGGGAAAACTATAAGAACTGATAGATTAAAAGTACAAAGCCAAGGAATGGAAAGCTCTTATACTTGGTGTGTATTAAATATTTCATAATGTTAAATTAATATCAAACATTTCCCCACATTGTCAACATCCAAGGAGAAGCTTGGATGTTGCTACATTCGCAGAATTAGGCCCCATATCTTTCATGTACCCAAACAGGCAGAAAAGTCAAAAGCCTAGTGAAAACGTAAAGAAAAAGAATATGGAGGGAGTCTGTCACTTGGTAAGTAGATGGAAGGCTAGTGCGAGCTTAAAGAAGTGAGAGAATATCGGGAACCAGCAGTTAGCGTAATGGCTATGTCGCTGGACTCCCACGTAGTCGACCGCAGTTCGCATCCCGGACCCGGTGGCTTAAAACTCACGCTGGGCGCGTGTGCGTGCGTGCCCAAGATCCCGAGAGGAGAATGGAGGAGAAGGGATTGCAGCGTGACCATTCCCCCTGGGGGGTGATTTCTCGCTTTCTGTCTCTATGTCTCTCTCTCTCTCTCTCTGTCTGTCTGGCGAGCACACGCACCCTATAGCAAAAACCTCTCCAAAAAAAAAAAAAAAAAGAAGTGAGAGGATATTTAAGAGAAGTAAAATGTAGTACTATATTCAGAGAAACTGTGGAACCTGAGAAAGTGTTTCGATAGCTACAAAAGTAAGTAGAATGGTCAGCAGGAGACATGGAATATGACAAGCAACTTGAGCTAAGCAGAGAGAGAGTTTATATATGCTAAGCCGTGAACTTTATTGTAACGTTACAAATATAGCCCCCTTGACACACACCTTACCAGTCTTTCTCTATTCCCATGGCAGTTTTGAGGGATTACACGTTCTCTTGGCACTGGACTGAGCCAATCTTTCTGCAGATTGTATTTAGCCTATAACCCCAGGAAATTTTTCTGACCTCCAAAATGCCCTTCTTGGATAGTTTTACATTGATCATATATTCTACAGCCTTGAAAGTAGCTAGTAGTTGATGAACTATGATCAATGTGATGTACATATTTTCAACTTGACTCTTAAACTTACTTGATTTTTGTGTGTGTTGCAGCCTCATATACTTGGGCCCATTATGAGTTAAGTTGTTAAGACCATCTATTTTTCATACAAAATCAGAAAGTGCCAAATATCCCAAGTGGTTACCAATCTAAATCACGCAGTCATAGTTCTCTACATTTTCTGAGATCAGACAGAAGTTAAATGGCATTCATTTGCTTAATAGTTCGATTTTCTGGGAAATCACATTCCAGCTTCTCTCTTCCTGATATGTTACATTTCCCAGTGACATAATTTATAAAATATAAAACTCATTTAGGTGCACATTGCCTAAAGTTGTAAATTTTTCATGTCATTAAGTCCTAGTCATATCCTTTTTCATAATTAGGCTGATGTAACATGAAACAGTTAAATAAAAATTATCTAGGAAGTTTCCAGCATGCACATTCCCACCCCTGTTGGATCTTCTAGGTTGCCTAGGAACAGTGGCTGGGAAAATAGAGGAATCGTCTCTGCATTGCTCTGCCTTTTTCTTTTCAAAAAAAAAAAGTTGCCTCAGAGAGCAAAGGGAATACTGTACTTAGAGAGCTAGCTACAAGTGGCAGCAGCCCCCTCCCAAGAAGCTTCTCCCATGAGCCTGCAACTGTGTACAAGCCTGGAGGTCACCCTCCCTCAGGACTCCCACTCACTCCCTCAGAAACCAAACAAACAAAACATTCACAGCTAATTAGCAGAAAAGAAAGCTTTAAAAGGCTAAGGGGCATTATTGGTGAGCTGAGTTGCCTGCCCTTCTATGCAGTTAAACGTAGATTTTTCAAGGTAGATTTTTCAAGGGATCAGGCTTTTTATTTTTAGTAATTAAAAAATTATTTTAAGTTCAAACATATTTTACATAGAGAATACCTGAACAAACAAAAAGGGATAGAGAAACTCATCTGAATTTTTTTTTTTTTTTGAAGAGGTTTTTGCTATAGGGTGCGTTCGCTCACCAGAAAGACAGAGAGGTAGAAAGTGAGGAATCAGTCCATGCCGCAATCCCTTCTTCATTCTCCTCTCAGGATCTTGGGCACGCACGCACACGTTCCCGGCATGAGTTTAAGCCACTGGGTCTGGGACTCAAACTGCGGTCCGCTACATAGGAGTCCAGTGACATAACCATTACACCAACTGTTGGTCCCTGAATTTTTATAAGACTAAAATTATTGCTACAGAAGGACAAAAAGGTTCAGAAAAATGGGAAGCATATCACAATGTAAGGTAGATTCTTTCGACTATCTGAAAGGAGGGCATGAGAGGCAAATATCCAGAGATCTAAAGACAAAATAAAGAGTTGTATAAGTTATTACTAAGTGTAGAAAAGCCACAGAATGTTAGTTGGGTAAGATGATGGAGATCTATAGTCCCGTGGGTTCCATATTATACAGACGAAAAATACTTAGAGTCAGATTGGTGAAGCAGTTGGCCCAAGTGATACAACTAATCATAAAAATGAAACAAGCAGATGAAAAAAATGTTTAAATACAGAAATTAAAAAATACTTTCTCAACAGTTGGATAACTAGAGCTTTATTCTAAGAGTAATAAACTGATCTTCAACTTCATATCAGAATATTCAGGCTGATTGTAATTATTATAAAATTGAAGGATTTTTCTGTTGAATTGTAGCAGAATAGATGACTTCTACAATCTTTTTTTTGGAGAGGTTTTTGCTACAGGGCGTGTGCGCTTGCCAGGCAGACAGAGACAGAGAAACAGAAAGTGAGAAATCACCCCCCAGGGGGGATGGCCACGCCACAATCCCTTCTCCTCCACTCTCCTCTCGGGATCTTGGGCATACACGCACACGCGCCCTGCGTGAGTTTTAAGCCACCTGGTCCGGGACGCGAACCATGGTCGACTACATGGGAGTCCCTCAACATTGTCATTACGCTAACTGCTGGTCCCTCTACAATCTTTCTTTAAGCCCAAATGGAAAAAGTAACTTTTAGGCTTTGCTTCCCCTTGAATACTACTATCTCAGGCAAAGGAAGGCTTCTGGTTTGTTTTTTTGTTTGTTCCTGTTTTATCTCTTGTGAATCCACTATTATTTTCTTTTTCTTTTTGGAGAGGTTTCTCGCTATAGGGCGCATGTGCTCACCAGACAGACAGAGAGAGACAGAGACAGAAAGAAAGCGAGAAATCACCCCCCAGGGGGGATGGTCACGCCACAATCCCTTCTCCTCCATTCTCCTCTCGGGATCTTGGGCACGCATGCACACGCGCCCGGCATGAGTTTTAAGCCACCGGGTCCGGGACGCGAATCGTGGTCGACTACGTGGGAGTCTAGCGACATAGCCATTACGCTAACTGCTGGTTCCCATGAATCCACTATTATTATACCTCTGTGCAGGAATTTTGACTCTTACTCAAAGCATACAATTTTAAAGTTCTTCTTCAGTCTTATAATTTTATTATATATACCTTACATATAATTCTTGAGATTATTAAAATGAATGCAAGTCAATGAGAGAATAAAATTTAATATAGAGCATTTGACTTCACACTCTGTACTGATGTCATTTTCTTGTGTAGAAGGTTAGTATTAAGCATCAAACAAGAGATTTGTACTGTCAATCAAAAAGAAATGGAAGCAACTGCCCCAGAACCCACTGGGGTAGGCAGCTAGGAGTGGGGGGTGGACCTGGATTAGAGACTGTGCTTTTCACAGGGACTCCGCTATGGTGGCTACAGGGCTAACGAAAAACTACTAAAGTTCCTGTGAAAGCAAAGTAAAAGTTCATAAGAACAGAATGGACGGAGAAGAGAAAACTTATGTAGCTGTGAAGGCCCTGATGTCATTATGTCCCATTGATACCTTCTGATGGTCACGAATTTATTGTAAAAAGAGGACATGCGCTAATATCAGGAACAATAAAAGCCATGTTGAGTGGCCCAGGTCAGTTCACTGAGAATGAAACCAATGAGGGCAGTTTTAGAGAACTTCCTTCACATGTGCTATCAAAAGTATGCATGTATTTTACCTACAAGATTAACCATACTAACAGCTCCACGGAGATTCCGGAATTCCCAATTGCACCTGAAATTGCACTGGAATTGCTGATGCCTGCGAACTTCCTAGATTGTTAAATAAAAAAAAATTATTATAAACTGTTAACTTTTTCAGTATTTAATACCTGTAGCTCAGTTAGTAATTTTTTTCATATTGAGCATGTTGCCTGTATGCAGTTGAACTATGAAAGTTTATTGCAAAGCAGATTATCTTGTTTCTTTGCATAGCAACCAGAGTCGAATTTGTTTGCTACATCAAGGACGTTTTCACTAACTGAGAAATAAATAAGTATGCCAATTCGTAGGTGTTTTTGCCTTATTCTTTGGATGTAACTTTTAAAATTAGAGCAGTTATGACAGTAAATGCTGAAATTTAGGTATAAATGAACATGTTCTACAGATAAACAAGGGGGCTAAGTAATTTTATGTTTCTAGTATTTTTTTAAAAAACCTATTCTGGGGAACCAGCAGTTAGTGTAATGGCTATGTCGCTGGACTCCCACGTAGTCGACCGCGGTTCGCGTCTCAGACCCGGTGGCTTACAACTCACGCCGGGCGCGTGTGCGTGCGTGCCCAAGATCCCGAGAGGAGAATGGAGGAGAAGGGATTGCGGCGTGACCATCCCCCCTGGGGGGTGATTTCTCGCTTTCTGTCTCTATGTCTCTCTCTGTCTTTCTGGCAAGCGCACGCGCCCTATAGCAAAAAACCTCTCCAAAAAAAAAAAAAAAAAAAAAACCTATTCTGATCTTATAGCCACCATAAGCATTACTCAAGTTATGCAAATAATTGAATTATAAACATGTTTATATTAATAACTTAGCCAAAATATTGATTTTTCTAACTTTCAGAGAATAAGAGGTGAAATTTCCTATGTGTCTTTTGTTAAACTGCAATATTGTTTATGTATATCTTCTTGTTTATTGCTACAACTTAAGAACTTGATTTAAAAGCAATTTCAGAAGATTACTAGGTAAAGCTTTCAGAGCAGTAAATATTTGAACTATAGCCATGTGGTCAATAAGTAAACTACGTGACATAGACGTTCTTGTGCATTGTGCATTTGGGACAATTCAAAGTACTGACTATAAAGCTTCCTTTGCAATTTTCATTCTTCCTTCATAGTCTTTTCTTGTGATTAAACTTCTGATTGTTTAGGAAAAAAAAAAAAAAAGAGGGACCAGCAGTTAGCTTAATGGCATGTCACTGGGCTCCCATGTAGTCGACCAAGGTTCGAGTCCTGGACCCGGCAGCTTAAACTCACATCAGGCGCATGTGTGTGCATGCCCAAGATCCCTAGAGGAGAATGGAGAAGGCATTGCGGCATGGCCATCCACCCTGGGGGGTGATTTCTCGCTTTCTGTCTCTCTGTCTCTTTCTGGCGAGCGCACGTGCCCTATAGCAAAAACCTCTCAAAAAAAAAAAAAAAAAAAAAAAAAAAAGGAAAGAAAGAAAGAAAGAAAGAAATGGAATATCCTCCATCTTTTTTTCCAGCTACCTCTCCTCAGAGCTCTTCCATGGTCCTTGTTCCCATTAGGACAGGCAGAATTTCCCCACTCATACCATTCTAGATCAGTGCCCTTTAGCATAGCGGTTTAGCCTTGTGTATAGGGAGCCAGATCCCACATGGTAAACCGCAGTTCAGATCCTAGCCTTGGTGGCTTGAAAAACATCCCACGCCAAATGTGTTTGCATATTCAAAATCCTGATGGGATGGAGAAATGGAGGAAAAACTATTGTAGTTTGACCACACCTCATTGGGAGTGTTTTCTCGCTCATGGATACATGCCCACATGCAGGTGTACACACCCTATGGCAATTAGAAAACAAAATAGAGGAAAAAAGAAGAAAAATGCTCTTCTAAACAAAAGTAAACCAAAAACATGACAAACAGTGCCAACTCAGTGTTATTTTTCACTTAAATAAATCATGTCAAGAACATTAAAAGAAAGAATTATGTATGGGTATTCTCCATCTCACAGGTCACTAACCTAGGAAATACTCTGGCTTAGTTAAATTGTTATCATCATTATGAAGTCTTTCATCATCAGGCCAACTCAAAAAGTCCCATGGTCGGGGGACCAGCAGTTAGCGTAATGGCTATGTCGCTGGACTCCCAGATAGTTGACCGCAGTTCACATCCCGAACCCGGTGGCTTAAACCTCACGCCGGGCACGTGTGTGTGCGTACCCAAGATCCCAAGAGGAGAACGGAGAAGGGATTGCGGCGTGGCCATCCCCCCTGGGGGGTGATTTCTCGCTTTCTGTCTCTCTGTCTCTCTCTCTGTCTGGCGAGCGCACGCACCCTATAGCAAAAAACTCTAAAAAAAAGTCCTATGGTGTGTTCTAGGTGCTAACTTTACAGCATTTACTATTTGTGTATTTATATATCACAAGACACTGATGAACTGTGGTAAGGTATGGATCATCCTGACTATCCAGCAGCTTAAAATTTTTTCTAGTTTATGCCATGTCTTTCTATCACTGGTTGATAGGAAAGGGACTTTCTGTTGATGCTAGCCATTTGGGGACTCAACAGTGTCTTCACCAGCTTCCAGCTATGCCCATCTGGAACATGTGTCCCCCTGCTCACTGGCAGGAGGAGAGCTGGAGGATTGCACAAGCTTTTTTGTAGGTTAGTTTGGAAATGCCGTATAATACTTCTGTCCACAGAACTAGTCCCATAACCCACCAAATCCTAAAAGGATAAAGAGATGGGGCCAGCAGTTAGCGTAATGGCTATGTTGCTAGACTCCCATGTAGTCGACTGTGGTTCGCGTCCCGGACCCCGTGGCTTAAAACTCACACCGGGCACGTGTGCATGCGGGCCCAAGATCCCGAGAGGAGAACGGAGGAGAAGGGATTGCGGTGTGGCCATTCCCCCTGGGGGGTGATTTCTCGCTTTCTATCTCTCTGTTTCTGTCTGTCTGGCGAGTGCATGCGCCCTATAGCAAAAAAAAAAAAAAAAAAAGAAGAAGAAAGAATAAAGAGATACAGGGAAGCACACAGAATTTTGGATGAGCATACTTTCTTCCAGTAATTTGTTCAGCAAATATTTACTGAGTGCTTACTATGTGGTATGTATTCTTTTAAGCCCTAAATTAAAAAACAGAAACAGGGACCAGCAGTTGACATAACAGCTATTGCTGGACTCCCAAGTCGTCGACTGTGGTTCAAGTCCCAGACCTGGTGGCTTAAACTCACGCTGGGCGTGTGTGTGTGTGTGTGTGTGTGTGTGTGTGTGTGTACGTGCCCAAGATCTTGAGAGGAGAATGGAGGAGAAGGGATTGTGGCGTAGCCATCCCCCCGGGGGGTGATTTCTTGCTTTCTGTCTCTCTGTCTCTGTCTTTCTGGCTAGTACACGCACCCTATAGCGTAAACCTCTCCAAAAAAAATAAAATAAAATAAAAAACAGAAACAAACAAACTCTGTTCTCTTAGAGTTTATACTTCATTTTCCTTTTTTTATTCATATTTGTAGTTATTCATAACGTATTATTTAAGGACAACTATCATGTCTTGCCATATAATTCCCATATGTCCTAAGTACAACTCATACAATAGAGGTTCAGTATAGAAGTTTATGGGACCAGCAGGTGGTGTGGTGTTTAAGGCACTGAACACTCCCACATGGCTGGCCACGGTTCGAGTCCTGGACCTGGTGACTTGCTTTCTCACTTTCCTTCTCTTCCTCTCTATGTCTCTCTCTGGTCAAATCAAAATAAAATAAATGAATGAATAAAAGTAAATAAATAATTTTTTGAAAACAAGTTTAAATAAATATGTCTGTGTTAATAGCTTCTAGTGCAGGAGCTCATGCGCCAGTTACTTATAGAGATTACTCATAACATGCATTCCTCAAGTTAGCCATAGTTTTAAATCTCAAACCTTGTGCTTGTTATCTGTGTTGGTAAGCTTTGACTAAGTATTAAGAGATTTGCTTCTAGAGTAAAAACTTTTTGTTCATGGTTTCACCCATAGAGTTTATAAACTCCTTGAAAATAGGACCTTTAAAAGAATGCAAAGTATCTAGTTTTAATATAGTATTATGAACTAAACCTAGGCAGCCCAGAGGCCTAATTGATTAAAGAAAACATGAATCCATTTATTAAATATTTATTAAGCTTCTACAATGTACCAGGCAGTACAGTGGGCCTTCATGGATGGTTAAGTTTATTTATATCCACAGGAAACCTACAACTGCCTGTGTAGATGAACTGGGATTTATGCTGGACTCAAAATGAGGTTTTTGTATTTGTTTTCTTTACTTAGCAGTTTTATTCCCTTGAGTTAGCCCCTTATGAGGAACGGGGAGGAGGTTGAAATAACTGATCTGTTTCATCTCCTTTGCATACGTGAATCCTCCCCAGAACATACATTTAAAAATAGCCACCTCGTCTCTTATTGAATACTTTCTCCAACGCCAGTCTATTTCATTTTTAGGGAATTTTAATTATTAGAAAGCTGTTCCTTATATTTATCCAAAGTGAAAACTACAATCTCTGGAATCATACATAGTAATTTCTACCATTTTTTCCTGTAATGACACTTAAATATTCTGGTGGAATATTTACCAGGTCATCTCTAACCTTATAATCTCCAATCCCTTGTAAGATGTAGTTTTAAACTGCCTGACCATTTGATCAGCTTTATTTTCAAGTCTTCCTGTTTGTCGGGGCATCTTAAAGTGGCACCCCAAATGGTCCACAAAAGTGGTTGGCCCAATGTAAAAGTTGTTTAGTGGGGTAGAATTGTTTGAGACCATGGGTTTAAGGAAGTAATGCTTCCTGGAGTGGGCATATTATAATTATAATTTGAAAATATAAGTAAGATATGAAGAAAAGAAAAATCATGAGAAAAAATATTTAAATACTTAGAAATGGAGTGAAAGGAAGATAGAATTGGTTGCCTAGAACAGTGAGTGAAACTAAGAAGTACATTAAAATTCCTGAATTAGGTGGAGTAGGTTAATATATTTGGGTGCTCTGAAACCCTCAGAGAAGTGTGTTTTGGTATCAAATGGGTATTTCAAAGAGGAAATTTTAGTGGAATTATGTGCTTTAGTAGATGAAGAAACATTAGCAGACAAATGTTCAAATTTTTCAGGACCACTAGGAAGACGTTGCTATTACTTCGCAAAAGGTCTTTGCACTGAGGGGAAGAGGATGCAGATAAGCAAGAAGATACAGGATTTGGCAGAGGGAGTTTTGAGGTGTAAAAATTTACCCTTTCTTTGTATTTTTGAAGTGATGAAGTAATAGTAAAAAATCGCTGGCTCGTATAAGGTCTGTGCAAGATATCCTTCTAAGAGTTTCCCAAATAGTAACACATTTAATCTTCACGGCACTCTGTGAGTTGGGTACCTTCATTATCCCCAGTTTATGGACAAGAAAACTGACCCAGAGAGGAATGTAGTAGTTTGCTGAATGTCACGAAGCTAATAATATGACAGAGCTGGTCTCATAATCCAGGAAGTCTGGCTCCAGAATCTGTCCTCGTAATCATAATATTTTATATCGCTGTACGATGACTGATTTCAACCTCCTTTCTTTCACCTCTCATAAATAACCAATCTGTGCCCTTCTTTCCTTACATGGTGCCACATTTCCTACTTCCCTCAAGAAGTCAATGCCTTCCTGATTTTTTCTGCTTCCCTACTATTAAAACCTACTTTGTGGAAAGAAGCTAATAAGCTCATTCATTCATTCATTCATTCATACCAAGGTATACTTGATAGACATGGTTTAATATAAAACAGTACTCCCCTAGGGTTGAATTTTTTAAAGGGTGGAGGAGAGTGCAGGGAATATGAAGGGATTATAAAACCTTAACCCAAAACTCGATTGAAGTTTAAAGTCTAAATGGGCATGGGAGCATGTGTAAGTTGAGTACGTGACCATCTGTGCTCTTCAAATTATACCACTGTTGGGAACAGCAGTTGGCATAATGGCTATGTCGCTGGTCTCCCAAGTAGTCAATCACGGTTCGAGTCCTAGACCCGGTGGTTTAAACTCATGCAGGGCATGTGTGCGTGAGGAGAATGGAGGAGAAGGGATTGCGGCATGGCCATCCGCCCTGGGGGGGTGATTTCTTGCTTTCTGTTTCTTTGTCTCTCTCTTTCTGGCAAGTGCACCCCTATAGCAAAAACCTACCCCCCAAAATATATATATATATATTGTTTAACTGGCTCAGGGCTTCTGGGAATCCTTCTAGTAGAAATGAAGTGGGACATAAAGCAGGAATGGAAAGAGTAAGAGATACATCTTTATTATACTGATTCAATGAATTCAGGAATTTCCTATTATTTCTCTAATTCTTTACTAGGTGAGAGTGTTCTGACATAACCCCAAGAGACATAGACCCCAAGAGAAAGCTTTAACTTGGACACAGTCATAGATGAAAAGGGACAGTTCCATTCTAGGGTTTACATTTTGATGTATTTACCTCTGAATCAGGGCAATGTCAAAGACTGATTTTGGGGGCCAGCAGTTAGCGTAATGGCTATGTCACTGAACTCCCACGTAGTCAACTGTGGTTCGAGTTCCGGACCTGGTGGCTTAAACTCACGCCGGGCGCGTGTGCGTGGGTGCCCAAGATCCCGAGAGGAGAATGGAGGAGAAGGGATTGCGGCGTGACCACCCCCCTGGGGGGTGATTTCTCGCTTTCTGTCTCTCTGTCTCTCTCTTGTCTGTCTGGCGAGCGCACGCGCCCTATAGCAAAACCTCTCCAAACAAAGAAAAAGAAAAAAAAAAAAAGACTGATTTTGATTTTGATCCTTTATTTCCTGTAGAAATTAAACTTCCTTGGATGGATTTATGCTTTATCTGCTCTAGAAAAAGTACAGTCTAGGAACATTAGTCTAGAACTATGGTTGATAGTCCTTTTTTCTTATTCCATATCAGAGAGTCATCAAAGCCCTTTCGTTTCTTTCTTTCTTAGATTTCTCATGTATTTCAGTCTAGCTCAGCTCAGTAAACACCTAGTGCCTCCTTTATGCCAGATTCCATGTTCTGGGTTTACCAGTGCATCTATCTCAAATTTCTCATCATCTAGGAAATAATGTCACCTGATGCAAGTAATCAGAGGACTATTTAGGTACAGAAGTAGTGTACAGGAGAGAATCACTCTACTGGAGGTCAGAAACTTGCAAAGGAGGTGGTGTTTGAACAGGTTTTCAAGGATGAACAGGTGTTTGTCAGAAAAAAGCCAAGGGAACAAAATAGAGGGCAAAACAAATGCAAAAATAAAGAAGCATAGTGCGGCCTGGCAGCTTCAAGTGGTATTGCTATATAGAATATATGAAGTTTGAGTCAAGAGTGTGCGAAATGATGTGCTTTGAGTTTCTCATTGTCAGGATCATCATATGCCTAGAGCATCAACTTGTTAATTTTCATGTCTGTTATTATTTAAGGCCTAGTATTTTTCTTTAGTATCCTGTTAAAGTGTTACCTATGTGCCACTGTATCTTTTGTCATCATTGTTATAGGGTGTGTGCACTCACCAGAGAGTGATGGGGAGAGAGGGAAAGTGAGAAATCACACACATATGCACACACACCCAGGAAGATGGCCATGCTGCAATCCCTTCTCCTTTCTCCTATCGGAATTTTGGGCACACACACTCGTATCTGGTGTGATATTCAGGCTTTGAACCACGCAGGACTCGAGGGACTCAAACCACTGAGTTGTCCAGGTGGGAGTCCAGTGCCTTAACCACCATGCCACCTGCTGGCCCGGTGTCACTATATCTTAACACCTAAGTGCTTGTATACCGTATGTGTACCTCGGTCATCCATGGCACCTGTATTATACTGGTTTCTAGGGTGGTGGACAGAGGAGTTACAACTTTCACTTATATCAACATGACCATTTAAATTTTGTAATTAGATTTGCCTATAATAATTTTTTGTTATTTGCATATCATTTGTAAATCTATTGGTGTTTAAGGGACTGAGATGAAAATAGCATCACTATTTTGTTATTCACAATAACACTATGCTATATAATTTAGTTCAGGAAATAAGTTTTTCTACTGTCTATACAGTAGTACAATATTTAGAAACTATCATGTAATGGGAAAAAAACAGGAAAATTATCTCTTTTTTCATATCTGAGAGAAAATAATTTACACTTATGTAGTGTCTGGCCTTAGCTCTTCAGAAGAGAGAAATCATAGAGAAATGTTTTCAATATTTTCTGTTCATCATAAAATTTGAAAGCATAAGCAAAAAGAAAAGCTACTTGTAAAATGAATATACTACTTTAAAATTGAGTTATCTGGGAAATACTGTGAAAGAAATTTATATTAATTTATCTATAACTTCTTTTTTTAAGGATGCTGGGCAATTTTACGCTAAATACAGAGAAACGAGATTGAAGGAAAAGGAAGATGCACTGGCTAGAACTGAACTTGAAACACTTCAAAGTGAGTTTTAAACATTGTCTTACTCTGTTCACAATATCATATATAACTTCTGAAATTAAAAAATGAAGTAGATAATTTTTAGAGGATTCGATAGAAGTTTACTGTTAGAAGATAACTAACCTACGAGTGGGACTTAGGGTTCAGCAGAGGTTAATTCTCACCTGCTCCCATCTGCAGGCTCCACTTTGCCCACACCATGCCTGGTACACTGAGCTGTGCCGCTGTGCTCCCCATCTCCAGTGAGCTGGATATTTAAATTTAGATTTATTTATTTATTTATTTTTAATGTGACCAGAGATGGACAGAGCAAGCGAGGGAGAGAGAGAGCAAGAGAAAGTGAAAAAGCAAGCCACCAAGTCTGGGACTCAACCATGATCAGTCATATGGGAGTGTCCAGAGACTTAACCACCACTGCCTGGCCACCTGTGAGCTAAGTTTTTTGTTTTTTTGGGGTTTTTTTCCTTTTTAGGAGAGGTTTTTGCTATAGGGCGCCTGCACTCGCCAGAAAGACAGAGAGAGACAGAGAGACAGAAAGCGAGAAATCACCCCCCGGGGGATGGCCACACTGCAATCCTTTCTCCTCCATTCTCTTCTCGGGATCTTGGGCACACACGCACACGCACCCGGCATGAATTTTAAGCCACCGGGTCTGGGACTCGAACCGCAGTTGACTACGTTGGAGTCCAGCGACATAGCCATTACGCTAACCACTGGTCCCTGAGCTAGGTTTTTTAAAGGAGCCGAACAATAGGAACCTTCTTGGGAGGAAGGTGTGAATGTATAGGAATAAAAGATCAAGATCATTAGCTTCCCTACTGTTAAAGGCCTGGGGGAGCCAGTTACTTTGAGGAATTCATGACTCCCTGAGGCTAAGGATCAAAGGTCACTAGCCTCCCTCTTGGTAAGGACCAGTGACTTGGACCTGTTATCTCAGAGGATCTGAATGACTGCCCAGGTAAGAATTTAACTGACTTGTACTAGATGACTTGAAGATGCCACAGAAGAATGGAGGGACATAAAGATGCAACAGTTTTGAATACTTACACACTCACAAAAACTAATTATATAAGTTTGGATTTTCCCTTAAATCCACCAGTAATTAAATTTTCCATGGTTTCTTTACTACTCCCTAATGTAGTCACTTGAGCTTAATGCATTACTCATGGAAATTACTATGTCAGTGTTACTGAACCACCTAAAGTCCAATATCAGAGGACTGATAAAATCAGCATTGGTGGGACCAGCAGTTAGCGTAATGGCTATGTCGCTGGACTCCCACAGAGTCGACCACGGTTCGAGTCCCGGACCTGGTGACTTAAACTCACGCCAGGTTTATGTACGTGCATGCCCAAGATCCCGAGAGGAGAATGGAGGAGAAGGGATTGCGGCGTGGCCATCCCCTCTGGGTGGTGATTTCTCGCTTTCTATCTCTCTGTCTCTCTCTGTCTGTCTGGTGAGCGCACGTGCCCTGTAGCAAAAACCTCTCCAAAAAAAGAAAAAAAAAAAATCAGCATTGGTCTATATCCTACACTCCTTAAGTCTAGGAGTATCCAAATTCTGCAAAGTCCTAAAATACTTCAGTACTGTAATCACAATTGATATTTAGTGCTGGGCCTAATCAACTAAGCACCTAACTTTAGGGAAACCTAAAAATACCGAACATTTTTGTTTTGAAAGTCTTCACTGTATTTGCAGTATTGTTATATAATATGAGCACCCTGAATAAATATTCAGTATGTTGAAGAATAATCTTCCTTGAACACTAGGAAAAGTTGAACATACTGTTAAAGATGGCATTTTCTGTCATGGTCCTTCTGTCTAGTTTCGTCTGATCTATATGCTTACACACACACACACACTGTCTCTCTACATTGCTTTATTTTTATTCATAGCACTTAATACTATTGGGTCATCAGAAAAGTCATGACACATTTTTACATAGAAAAATATGTCATGATTTTTCTTTTTTAAAAAATATTTTATTTAACTTTATTTATTTATTTTAATTTGACCAGAGAGGGACAGAGTGAGAGTGGTGGGGGGGGGAGTGAGAAAGCAAGCCACCAGTTCCGGGATTTGAACTATGGTCAGCCATGTGGGTGGGAGTCCAGCCCCCTAATCACCATGCCACCTGCCAGCACCATATGTCATGATTTTTCTAATGATCTAATACTTAACATTAATTCATTAATTTATTAATTTATTAACTTGGTTTACCAACTGGTTTTCTCCAGTTAAATGTAAACTTCACGAAGGGAGAGACTTCATTTGTTTTGTTCACTGCTAAGTCCCTAAGTTCTGAGGAATTGCATATGGCCGTTTTTGTGTTCATCATAGTCATTCAGGTATCTGGGAAGCTTTAGAGCAGGGATTTTTTTCTTTTTTATCTTGGGTCTGCAGCATTGAACAGTGTCTTGACACATGGTAAATATTCAGTAAATTGATGAAAATAGGGAGATATGAATTAGTGTAATTCCATGAGTATTTTTAAAATAATTATTTAATTTTTTTTTTCATTTGCTACAGGGTATATCCACTCACCAGAGAGAGTAATAGAGAGATAGAGAGAGACAGAGAGAGACAGAGAGAGAGAGAGAGAGAGAGAGAGAGAAATCAAGCCACCAGGCCTGGGACTCGAACTATGGCCAGCCATGTGGGAGTCCAGCCTCTTAACCACCATACCACCTGCTGGCCCCAATTCCATGAATATTAACATGTATCAACGGAGCACCTGTTTGGTATAGGCGTAGTAATTTAACTCAAAAAGTTTCAACAATTACAAATACAAAATAATATTCAGACCAACTATATAATTGTTTAAATCAGGCTTCTCTTAGGAGGAAAGAGAATGATAGAAGATTACATATTAAGGTTGATCGTTGTGTGTGATGAGAAATAGGAGTAAGCGAATGAAACTCTAAATGTAATTTTTATGTAATTGTTACTTTTAGGTGAAATTGGTACATAACATTTTCTAAGCCTTTTCAGGTCAAAAGGGAAATACATCACAATTATAAGAAAAGAAGAATATCAGGCCAGTAGGTGGAGGCAGAGGTTAAGGCAGCTAGATTCCACACAGCCAACTGCGGTGTTAAAGTCCAACACCCAGTGACTTGAAAAACAAGCCGGGTGTGTGTGCATATGTGCCCAAAATCTCAAGAGGAGAATGGAGAAGGAGTGCAACATGGTCGATCCTCTTGGGGGGTGATTTCTCACTTGCTCTCTCTCTCTGTCTCTCTCTGGCAAGCACATGTGCCCTATAACAAAATGAGGGAAAAAAAGAAGAAGAAAATAAAAATATCTGGGACCAGCAGTTGGCATAATGGCTATGTCACTGGACTCCCATGTAGCCCACTGCAGTTCAAGTCCCGGACCCAGCGGCTTAAACTCAAACCAGGCGCGTGTGCATGCGTGCCCAAGATCCTGAGAGGAGAATGGAGGAGAAGGGATTGTAGCGTGGCCATACACCCTCGGGAGTGATTTCTCACTTTCTGTCTCTCTGTCTCTCTCTCTCTTTCTGGTGAGCACATGTGCCCTGTAGCAAAAACCTCTCCAAAAGAAAGAAAGAAAGAAAGAGAGAAAGAGAGAAAGAAAGAGAGAAAGAAAGAAAAGAAAAATATCAAATCTAGAATTTATCTCTGTGTACATGAATATACTACATTTCATTGCTTTCATAGACAGCTTATAATTTTACGTAGTTCTCTAATCAGTTAATTGTTACAAATTTTGTGTAT
Organism: Tupaia tana; assembly: GCA_026018925.1. Taxonomy (NCBI): domain Eukaryota; kingdom Metazoa; phylum Chordata; class Mammalia; order Scandentia; family Tupaiidae; genus Tupaia; species Tupaia tana. The sequence continues at coordinate 17,467,261 of JAKSZU010000016.1, forward strand.
GTGTTAGAATTCCGTAATATTGAAGGATTAAATATAACACTACCCTTTCGAACATAAGAGTTAAACATGAAATAGTTATCACAATGCAAACACTCTTTGGAAGTTTATAGCCACTTTTTCCAAAATTGGGAAAATTTTGGAAATTTTTGTTCTGCCTTAGAGTTTGATACCAATTCTCAAATAGATCTAATAATTCTCTTCTTATTTTGTAATTTTTACCTAATACAAAACAAATTTAGGGACAATTGGCATGGTGGCTAAAGCAACTGGACCCCACTGTGCCAACGGTATTGTTCGTGTCCCGGACCTAGCAGCTTGAGAAACCTACTAGGCTCACAATCCAGAAAAGAGAATGAAGGAGAAGGGATTGTGGCGTGGCCATCCTCCGTGGGGGCTGCTTTTTTCATATTATCTTTCTTTCTGGTGAGTGTACATGCCTCTACCAAATTTAAGAAGAAAAAAGATACATCGATTTTTGGGTGGATCCTACATGGCTGACTGCATGATTTAAGTCTTGGACTCAGCAGTTTGAAAAGCACACTAGGCCTGAGCATACGTGCTCAAAACCCCAAAAGGAAAAAGAAATGAGGAAGCAATTGTAGCATGACCATTCCCCACTGGGGGGGAGGGAGGAGCTTTTTCCTGCTCCTCCTCCTCTGTCTCTCTCTGGTGAATATATACGCCCTCTGGCAAAATTTTAAAAACACACACATATACAAATTTTAAAACATTATTAAACATCTAAAACCTCTATTGGTTCCCTTTTTTTAAAAAAAATGTAATAACCATTCAAAGCATTTGAAAATTATGGGGCCGGTAGATGGCGTGGCTGTTAAGGGCACTGAACTCCCACATGACTGACAACAGTTTGTGTCCTGGACCTGGTGGCTTGTCTTCTCATTTTCCCTCTTTCTCTCTTTCTCACTCAATCCCTCTCTGGTCAAATTAAAACAAACAAACAAATATATAAATTTGAATAAAATAATTCTTTTTTTTTTTTTTTTTTCTTTTTCTTTTTCTTTTTTTGGAGAGATTTTTGCTATAGGGCGCGTGCGCTCGCCAGGCAGACAGAGAGAGACAGAGAGATAGAAAGCAGGAAATCATCCCCCAGGGGGGATGGCCACGCCGCAATCCCTTCTCCTCCATTCTCCTCTCGGGATCTTGGGCACGCACGCACACGCGCCCGGCGTGAGTTTAAGCCACCGGGTCCGGGACTCGAACCGCGGTCGACTACGTGGGAGTCCAGCGACATAGCCATTAGCTAACTGCTGGTCCCAATAAAATAATTCTTAAAAGAAAATTAACCACTGGCTTGGGACCGGCAGTTGGCGTAATGGCTATGTCGCTTGACTCCCATGTAGTCAACCACAGTTCAAGTTTAGGACCGGTGGCTTAAACTCACTCCGGGTGCGTGTGCATGTGTGCCCAAGATCCCGAGAGGAGAATGGAAGAGAAGGGATTGCGGAGTGGCCATCCCCCCAGGGGGTGATTTCTTGCTTTCTGTCTCTCTGTCTCTTTCTTTCTGGTGAGCGCACGTGCCCTATAGTAAAAACCTCTCCAAAAAAAATGAATCACTGGCTTATCAGTTTTGTGGGTTTTTTTTTTTTTTTTTTTTTTTTTTTTTTGGTTTATCAGTTTTTGAAACTCGAATAAGTAAACACCAGAGAGCATATTAAAAACAATTCTTGGAGTAAGGATCCTGCTGCTGAACTTTGGGGACAAAAACTGAGGCCTGGGGACCAGCAGGTGGTGTTGTGGTTGGGGCTCTGGACTCCCACACGGCCAACCACAGTTGGAGTCCCAGACCTGGAGGCTTGTTTTCTCACATTCCCCGCTCCTCTCTCCAGTCAAATTAAGAAATAATAATGATAAATAAAATTAAATAAATAATAATTCTTTTTAAAAAATAATAACTTAGGCCTGTTGGGAACAGGACTTCTAAAAGGCAACTATATTTGGAAGGCTGTGGTCCAAGGCCATTTTGCTGGCTATGAGCAGGGTCTCAGGAACCAAAGGGTGCACACAGCTCTTCTTAAAACTAAAAGCGTTTATGTTCGAGATGAAATGGAATTCTGTTTGGACAAGGGGTGTGTTTATGTGTACGAAGCAAAAAAACCACAGTGCTTCCTGGTGGTGAACTAAATAAAACCAGAGTAATCTGGGGAAAGGTTACTCATGCCCATGGAAACAATGGCATGCTTCGAGCCAAATTCCTGCTAAGGCCATTGGATTCAGAATCTGTGTGATGCTGTACTCCTCAAGGATTTAAAATAATGAAAAGTAAAGAAAAAAAGAAAAAAAAAATCTTGGGTCAAACACACAGTGCGATGGTTAAGCCCTGTGCATGGGGAACCAGATCATACATGACTGACTGCAGTTCCAGTCCTGCCCCTGCAGCTTGAAAGATACACCAGGTGCATGTATATGTGTGCTCAAAATCCTGATGGGATAGAAAAATGGAGGAAAAAGGATCATGGTGTGACCAGCCCTCCTGAGGGGTGCTTTCTCTCTCCATCTCTCTCTCTCTCTCTCTCTCTCTCTCTCTCTCTCTCTCTCTCTCTCTTGCTCTTTCTCTCTGTTGAGTGCACGTGCCCCTGACAATAAAAAAAAAATAAAAATCATAGACTAATCTGTGATGTTTTTTATAACAGTGGTATATTTAGAAAAGGCGGTGGTAGCAATATTAAACATGTTAAAGAACAATCACATTCACTGTTAACAGTATCAGAAACTGTCATGTATTCTTTAATGTAGCCTACTGGTTACACGCAAAGAATCTTTTAATTAATTTTATTAACTTCATTACAGTGTTCTTCATTGTATATTTTAGAATTAATACATAAAGGCCCCAAATCCCCCAGTGTACATTTCATTTGCCCCTATCCTTCTTAATTTTAAAGACCATCATTGGAATACTGAGTTCATAATAACATTTTCATCTACTTAATTGAGTAAATGCATCTCATGCAGACTCATAATAACTATTTTATGCTGCCTGTTTTTCATGGCCTAATTGCTTATCTGCCCTCTTGTCTATCTGCTTTACTTGTAATATGGTGCAGTGTTCTTTGAGGCCTAGAACTATTTTTAGTAGGATGTGGTAGACTTAGGAAAATGGTATTTTTTGGGGGGTGGGGAGTGTGAAAAATAATTATCTTCTGGAAAACCTTTCCTCTTTTTTTTTTTTTTTTTTTTTTTTTAAGTTTGTTTTTGTTGTTATAAGGCACAAGCTTCACCAGAGAGAAACAGAGGAAGGGGAAAAGTGAGAAATCACTCTCCCCCCAGGAGGGTGGCTGTGCCGCAGTTCCCTGTCCTCCATTTTCTTCTTGGGATTTTGGGCATACATGCATTCTAAGTACTGAAACAGCCCATGTAATGAATGGGGGGAAATGTTTAATGTATTTTATGAAGACATGGTAGGACTAGCTCTGTGGCGCAGCAGTAGTACACTGCTCAACAGAAGCCAGAGCCCACATGGCAGCTATGGTTTGAGTCCTCAGCCTGGTTGGCCTGAAAAACACACCCGGTGCCCACACATGCCCACGATCTGCCAGCCTGGAGGAATGGAGGAAGGGGGTCATGGTATGACCAGACCCTGTGGAAGGTGCTCCTTTCTCTCTTTCATGTACATAAGCATGTACTTCATGAGTAAAAGAAAAAATCTTTAAAAACATATTTTTTAAGAAAAGAAAATTGTGGGGAACCAGCAGTTAGCATAATGGCTATGTCGCTGGACTCCCACGTAGTCAACTGTGGTTCGAGTCCCGGACCTGGTGGCTTAAACTCATGCCGGGCGCGTGTGCATGCATGCCCAAGATCCTGATAGGAGAATGGAGGAGAAGGGATTGCGGTGTGGCCATCCCCCCTTGGGGGTGATTTCCTGCTTTCTGTCTCTCTGTCTCTCTCTGTCTGGCGAGCACACGCGCCCTAAAGCAAAAACCTCTCCAAAAAAAGAAAGAAAAAAAAAGAAAAGAAAATTGTGGGACCAGCAGGTGGTGTGGTGGTTAAAGCATTGGACTCCCATATGACCAACTGTGCAACTGTGGTTCAAGTCTCAGACTTGGTGACTTGCACTCTCTCTCTCTCTCTCTCTGTCTCTCTGTCTCTTTCTGGTGAGCAGATGTGCCCTATTGTAAACTTAAAACAGATAAAATAAATACATTTTTAAAAATAAAAGGAAATTGGGGGCCGGCAGGTGGCATGGTGGTTAAGGGTGCTGTACTCCCACATGGGTGACCACGGTTCAAGTCCCAGATCTGGTGGCTTGCTCTCTCTCTCTCTCTCTCTCGCTCACTCTATCCCTCTCAGGTCAAATTAAAATAAATAAAGCTAAATAAGTCTTTAAAAAAAAGAAGAAAAGGAAATTGTAAAGGTCAAATTTTAATAGACAAAAGGAAGGGAAAGGATAGAAGCAAACTTAGTATTTCTCTTGCCCTTTTTCCTGTATCTTATAGGATTTTAAAATAAAAACTGTCTGATACTTTTTTATAATCTGCAGAAATAATGAGGTAAACATTAATTATAATTAATGTTATAATTTTCTTCTTGTTTTATGGTCTCTGTTGCATGCTGTAGTGATTGTACTAAGTAGGGGTGCCAAGGGATACCCAATAGGATGAAGCATTATTGAGAAGATAAGGAACAGAATATTCTTTTTTAGTGAGGCAGGATAAGAAAATGTTCTTAAGATTAAAGAAGACTGGTTTCCTAGAAAACTTGGGTTTGTGAACAAAGTAGTTTCTGCTACTGATTTCTAAGTTGATTCAGGGATTGATGGTAGAGGAAAATGATAGTGGGGAGGGGTTTCCCCAATTTAGGTTAGATGTTTTGCCTGTGGTAATGTAGGGTACTCATGGATAGGAGAAAACTTATGAAAAGGCATTTAATCAGTCACTGGCTCCAGTATATTTGGAAACATGACCAAATAGAAATTCTGTACCTTGGGGTCAGCAGATCGTGTAGCAATTAAGTCGCTGGAGTCCCACATGGTCTACCACGGTTCGAGTCCTGGACTCAGTGACTTGAAACTCATGCCAGGTGTATATGCATGCATGCCCAAGATTCTGGGAGGAGAATGGAGAAAAGATTGCAATGGTGGCCATCCATCTGGAGGGTGATTTCTCACTTTCCCTCTCACTGTCTCTGTCTCTCTCTCTCTCTGGCAAGCACATATGCAAAAACTTCTACCAAAAAATAAAAGAAAAAGGAAGAAATTTTATACCTTAATATATGAGCCACATTATGTAATAAAACCTAATAGGAACCCTAGGCCCAAAAGAATTAATACGTAGGCAAAGAATATCTGATACTTTGCCCCAATAACAATGGATGTGTGAATTTTTAAAATCTTTCAGCTTGAATATAAATGTATAATTTCTTTAATATTTCAAATCATAATTCTGTGTATGTGCAAATATAACACAATCTTAGTTTTTTCACTGAAATGATTCAATAAGTTTTTGTGCAGGTGAGTATGTAAATATTTATGGCTATAAATTACTTAGTCAAATTTCTTTTTTTTTTTTTTTTTTTGAGAGGTTTTCGCTATAGGGCGCGTGCGCTCGCCAGACAGAGAGAGAGAGACATAGAGACAGAAAGCGAGAAATCACCCTCCAGGGGGGATGGCACGCCGCAATCCCTTCTCCTCCATTCTCCTCTTGGGATCTTGGGCACGCACGCACTCGCGCCCGGCATGAGTTTTAAGCCACCGGGTCCGGGACGCTAACCGCGGTCGACTACGTGGGAGTCCAGCGACATAGCCATTACGCTAACTGCTGGTTCCCACTTAGTCAAATTTCAACTAAAATTTTACCTGTTGGGACTACCCCATAGCTCAGCAATTAAGGGATCCAGATCCCACATGACTGACCACAATTTGAATTTGGGCCCTGGTGACTTGAAAAACACGCTGGCCACATGTGTGTATGCCCCAGAACCCAGCAGGATGGAGAAATGGGAGATAAAGGATTGTAGTGTGACCACACCCCATTTAAGGTGCTTTCTCTCTCTCTCTCTCTCTTTCTCATGAGTATATGTGTCCTCTGGCAATAAATTTTTTTAATTTTGCCTATTAATTTGGAAGTATCTATTTAATACTATACTTTATAAAAAATTAGCTATCAGTTTATAAGCTTCTTGCAGACAGGTGTTTTTATCTATTTATAGCTGTAACCTCAGAGCCTAGAACAATGCCAGGCATGTGGTAAGTGCTCAGTAGATATTTGTTGAATTAATGAGTTTAGAAATGCTATATTGTGGGATCAGTAGATAGCTTAATGGTTATGTCACTGGACTCCCACATAGTCGACTGTGGTTCGAGTCTTGGACCTGATGGCTTAAAACTCACACCGGGTATGTATGCGTGCGTGCGTGCCCAAAATCTCAAGAGGAGAACGGATGAGAAGGGATTACGGCCTGGCCATCTGCTCTGTGGGGTGATTTCTTACTTTCTGTCTCTGTTTCTCTCTGTCTCTCTGACGAGAGCACGCACGTGATAGCAAAAACCTCTCTACAACAACAACCAAAAAAAAAAAAAAGAAATGCTATATTGTTCTTTTCTACTCTCATACTACTTAAAGAAATTTATTAAAACTGTTTCTTTTCTTTTAGTGTACATTTTTTTTAATTACCAGAGGGCACGTGCGCTAGCTAGAGAACGACAGGAAAAGGGAGAAAGCATCCCCCCAGTGGAAGGTAGTCAAGTTGCAATCTCTTCTCCTCCGTTCTTTATCCTGTCAAGATTCTTGGCCACATATATTGGGTCATTGGAAAAATCATGACACATTTTTACATAGAACAATCCGATACATGCGCGTGGAATGTTTTTCAATCCACCTAAGCCAGGATTCTAACCGTGGTCGGCCATATATTATCTGGCTGGGCCATATGGTTAGAAGCTTAAGAAACTGCCAGATTATTTTCCAGGGTAGCCATGTGTGTGAAGCCTCTTTTATAAGGGCTTTAATCCCATTCATAAAGGAGGAGCCCTCATGATATGAATAGTAATACCTCCTGAAGGCCTCTCCTCTTAATACTATTGCACTAGAGATTGTTTCAACATTTTGGAAGAGGCCCAAACATTCAAATCATAGCATTCTGCCTCCTAATCTCTCCCAATTCATGTCTTTCTCACAAAGTCATTTATTACATCTCGATAGCCCATTAAGTCGTAACTCTTTCCAGCATCAACTTTAAAATCTGAAGTCCAAAGGGGACCAGCACATGATGTGGTAGTTAAGGCATTGGATTCCCATATGGCCAGTTGTCATTCAAGGCCCATACCTGGTGACTTGAAAATCATACCAGGCTGTGTATGTGCCCAAAACCTGAGAGGAGAAGGATGAGAAGGGATTGTGGCCATTTCCCCAGGAGGTGGTTTCTCATTTTCCCTCTTTCTGTCTCTTTCCAGTAAGCATACTTTCTCTATGTAAAACAAAGCAAAACGAAACAACTAAGGTCCAAAATCTGTCTTAATATTTAAACGAGGGACCAGCAGTTAGCGTAATGGCTATGTCGCTGGACTCCCACGTAGTCGACCGCGGTTCGAGTCCCGGACCCGGCGGCTTAAACTCACGCCGGGCGCGTGTGCGTGCGTGCCCAAGATCCCGAGAGGAGAATGGAGGAGAAGGGATTGCGGCGTGGCCATCCCCCCTGGGGGGTGATTTCCTGCTTTCTATCTCTCTGTCTCTCTCTGTCTGTCTGGCGAGCGCACGCGCCCTATAGCAAAAACCTCTCCAAAAAAAAAAAAAAAAAAAAAATATTTAAACGAGATATGGGTGAGACTCAACATACAATTCATAATGTTGCTAATTCCCTATCAGCTGTGTGCCTATGAAATTAGACCAGTTATGTGCTTCTAAAATATATGGCTAGGACAATAGGATAGACATGTCTATCAAAGGATAGACATTCCCATTCCAAGAAAGAGAAATAGGAAGAAAGAAAGGGGTAATCAGTGCTAAGTAAAACCAGAACAAAACCCAGCAAAACAAACTATTCAATATTAAGGCCTGAGAATAAACTTTTTTGACTCCATGTTCCACAGGGCGGCTGTGGAACAGATTGGAGTTTTCTGCCCACAGCTCTTCCAGACGAGTTGCACACCAGATGTCCTACAGTTCTGGGGTCTTGGAATTACCCACTCCCGTGGCCTCACTAGATACTACTCTAGTGGGGGCTCTCTCTAGTGGTTCCAACCGTAGTTCTGCTGGGTGCGTGTTAGTGGGAACTTTCTACTGAGCGCTGTGGTAGTTCTTGGCCTGGGTCCCAAAACTCTCCAAGGCAGAAATCTAAGTGAAGACACCCATACTTTCAGGGCTCATAAACTGTACGTGAAGAATTAGCACTATATGGATACAATTAAGGTTACCACTTGTCCCCTCTGGAACTCAAGCTGTACTTGGGCCCATTTGAGCTATACCTAAGGTACCCAAGAAGTCTTGAGCCTAAATACATGGAACACAAACTTAAGGTGGTCTTGGGCAGTGAACCACAAGGTCCCATGGGCACCCTGTGCCTCTCCTTTGAAACTGTTATATTAAGTCCCTGACACTCTGGACCTACAATGGACAGAGAAGCACCGATAATCTTTGATAAATGTTTCTGTGGCATTTCTTTCTCAGTTATTTTTATTTTCACCCTACCCGTATTGTTTTTATTTGAAATGAGTTTCTTATAGATAGCATATATGTAAGTTATGATTTCTCATCTACTCTACCATCTACTTTTAATTGGTATATTTACACCATTTGCATTTAATGTAATTGATATATTAGGGATATGATATATTAGAGATAAGTCTTCTATTTTATTTTTTATGTTCTATTCTGCTTCCATTTCTCTGTTTTCTTCCTCCTACCATCAGAATTCCACTTGGATATATTTACAATTTTTTAGTATTTCTTTTTGTATAGCTGTTTTAATGGGTATGATAGGTATTATATTATACAAGTTGAGTATCATTAATCCAAAAATCCAAAATCTGAAATGTGCCAAGATCCAAAACTTTTTAAGTGCTGACATGACATCACCAGTGGAAACTTCCACACCTAAACTCATCTGATGTGTCATGGTTAAAATACTGCAATAAAAAATACTGTATAGGGACCAGCAGATGGTGTAATGGTTATGTTGCTGGACTCCCACATAGGTGACTGTGGTTCTATTCCTGGACCCAGCGGCTTAAAATTCACACCAGGTGCTATGCATGCATGCCCAAAATCTCAAGAAGAGAATGGAGAAGGGATTGCAGTGTAGCCATCTCCCCTCGGGAAGGAGGGTGATTTCTTGCTTTGTGTTTCTGCCTCTCTGGCAAGCGCATGCACCCTATAGCAAAAAATCTTTCTCTAAAAAATATTGTATAAAATTACCTTCAGACTATGTGTATAAAGCATATATGAAACATCATATATTTGGGGCCCATCCTCAAGATAACTCATTATGTATATGCAGGTATTACAAAATCCAAAAAAGTATGAAATCTGAAACAGTTCTGGTCCCAAGCATTTTGGATAAGGATTCTCAACCTACATATGCACAAGTTGTCATAGCTACTGGTATCATTTTCCATTTTAAATGACGTAAAGAAAACTTTTTTTCCCTTTACATATCTTTTACCTCTTCCATTTATGATAAATTGTCTCAAGTACTTTTTTAAACTTGCCAGTGGGCACAGTGGGCATATGCACTCACCAGAGAGAGAGAGAGTTAGAGTGAGAGAAGAAACAAGAGAGAAAGTGAGGAAACACACCTTATGAGGATGACCACACCACAATTCCTTCTCCCCCTTAAAGATTTTGGGCACATGAACACATGCCCAGTGTGTTTCTCAAGCTGCCAGTTCCAGGATTTGAATTATGCAGTTGTCCATGTGGGATCCAGCTACCCCAACCACCACGCCTCCAGCTGACCCTTCAATATTTCTTATATATACATTGAATGTTTTAATTTACTAGTCAAGCATAATTAGAAAGCTCAAGAGGACAAAGAAAATCTCTTTACCCTTAAATATTTTTTAGATAAAGTCTTACTGTCACAATCGTCCTGCCTCAGAATCCTAGCTGGGATTACAGGCATGTGCCACCACACCCAGCTCTTTTGTAGAGAAGGTCTTGCGTGTTGCCCAGGGGTTCATAGTCCTCCTGCCTCAGCTTCCTGAATTGCTGGGATCACAGGTGCATGCCACTGTACTCAGCCTTTAGGTTGGACCATGAATCCAACTCAGGCCTCGCTTGTGGTTCCAGCCTGTGTAGCAGTGGCTTAGCAGTGCACGTTACTGCAGCTGGTCCCATCTTTACCCATATTTCTGCTTTTTCTCTTGTCCGTCCTTCTTTCCTCATCTTCCAAGGTATTTTCTGTTATGATTTCCTTTCTGTTTAGAGAACCTCTTTAACCATGATTATGTGATAGGTCCACTGATGGTAGATTCACTTAGTTTTCCTCCATCTTATGATGGCTTGGTTTCCTCTTTATTCCTGAAAGATATTTTCACAGGATATAGAATTGTGGGTTGATTTGTTTGTTTGTTTTTTCAGGATTTGAAAAATGCTGTGCCCCTTCTTCTGGCCTAGATAATGCTTTTCGTTTTTTGTTTTATTTTCCCCATGAGAAATTCACTTCATTTGAATTGTATTAATATTTCTACAGGTAAGGGCTTGCTGCTTTCAAAATATTTTCCTTTGTCTCTAGTTGCCCAGTGTTTGAATATGACATGTGTTGCATGGATTTCCTTGAGTTTGTCTTAATTGAAGTTCACTCTTCTTGAACCTATAGGTTTATGTGGATTTTGTTTTTGTTTTTTGTTTTTTGGGGTTTTTTTGGAGAGGTTTTTTCGCTATAGGGTGTGCGCACTCGCCAGGCAGACAGAGACAGACAGACAGACAGAAAGTGAGAAATCACCCCCCGGGGGGTTGGCCACGCAGCAGCAATCCCTTCTCCTCCATTCTCCTCTTGAGATCTTGGGCACGCACGCACATGCGCCCGGCATGAGTTTTAAGCCACTGGGTCCGGGACGCAAACCGCCGTCAACTACGTGGGAGTCCAGCGACATAGCTATTACTCTAACTGCTGGTCCCATAGGTTTATGTGTTTTTTGCCAACAATGGCAAGTTTCAGTCATTATTTCTTTGAATACTTTTTTAGCTCCTTCTACTTTTTCCTCTGTTTATGAAACTTCAATGACATGAAAGTTAAATCTTCAGTTAGAAATCCAAATATCTCCATGACTTTGTTTTCATTTTGGTATATTATCTGTGTTTTTCAGATTGGGCAATTTATTTTTCTTTTAAGTCTTCATACTCATGAATTTGTTTCTATTAGTTCTATTCTGCTATTAAACCCATCCACTAAGTTTTTATTTCCATTAGTATACTTTCTAGTTCTGACATTTCCTTTTGGTTCTCTTACATAACTTCTGTTGGGTTGTAGGAGAAGTCATTACATATTTTTTATGCTTTTTATGCAAAAATGCATCGTGACTTGCTCAACGACCCAGTATTTCTTTGATGAGATTTTTATTTCTTCATGTGTTTCAAGACTGTTATTGCTTACCAAACTATTATTATGTGGCTACGTTAAAATTTTAGTCAGATCATTCGAATATTTTATCTTCTTGTTGGCATCTATTGATTATTTTTTTCTCATTCAAATTGAGATACTCTCGGTTCTTCATCTGAAAAGTGATTTTTAAAAAAATTGTTTCCAGAGGTGTATATGCTGTCTAAAGACAGGTTGAGAGAAAGAAAGAAAGAAAGAAAGCACCTCCCATGGAGGATGGTCACATTGCAATCCCTTGTCCTCCTTCCCTCCCTCCCTTTGGTGTTGTGGGCATACACACACACACACACACACACACACACACACACATGCCCAGCATGTTTTTTAAGTCACCAATCTGGGACTCAACCACGCAGCTGGCCATGTGGGATCCAGCTGCCTTAAGCATCATCCCACCAATTGGCCCTAAAAAGTGATTTTAGATCAAAGCTTAGACATCTGGGATATTATGACATGAGATTGGATCTTATTAAGTCTTCCATTTTACCTGGCTTCTCTTACAGTGCTCTAGCAGTGGAAGGGGAGAGTTGCTGTTCTCTTCCTGTCAGGTAGGGGTGGAAGTCAGGTTTCTAATGCCACCAACTAAGGGGAAGGCCGGTTGAGGATCCTCAGATGGGTCTGGCAGGGAGGAGGAGCAGGACTGTGGACTCACCACTCTTCACTCAGCCTCTGCAGACATTATGGGGTGATGGCCTCGTTATCACTGGGCAGTTGTGAAAAGTGATTCTCCACCAGGCTTTTTCTGAAACCACTCTGTCAGGGAGAAGAAGAAATGCCTTGTTACTGCTGGGTGGATATGGAATTCCAGGATGTTCATGTTTTAATGAGAGCGCATGCATACATACATGAGGGAGAGAGGAAGAGAGTTAGGAAGAAGCACCCGTGACAGTCTCATCATTCCTTGCCTGCCTTTCTCAAGCTCTAAAATAAGATCAGAGAGGGGCCGGCAGGTGGCATGGCAGTTAAGGTGCTGGACTCCCACATGGCTGACTGTGGTTTGAGTCCCGGACCTGGTGGTTTGCTTTCTCTTTCCTTTTCTCTCTCTCTCTCGCTCGCTCGCTCGCTTGCTAGTCAAATTTGAAAAATAAAATATACTAAATAAAACAAATAATTATTTTTTAAAAATGAGATCAGAGACATGATGGTGAGTTAGTGGTAGGAGGCATAAATCACATAGCTTTATATTATAAGCTTTTTACTCTTAGTGAAATGAGAAACCATAGGAAAGTTACATAGAGAAGTAACATGATATGACACTTTGTGAAAAGTCTGCTAGCTAAAGAACAGATTGAGGAACTGGTAGGTGGCATGGTGGTTAAGATGCTGGACTCCTTCATGGCCGACCATGGTTCAGGTCCTGGACCTGGCAACTTGCTTTCTCACTTTACCTCTCTCTCTGTTTCTCTATGGTCAAGTTAAAAATAATAAATAATAATAATAATAACTAAAATTAAATCTTTTTTTTAAAAAAAACAGATTAAAACACAGAGTTTAAGCAAGGAGACTAGTTGGAGCTGTTGTAGTTATCCTGACAAGAAATGGTGATGGGTGGTAACAGTAGAGGAGGGAGAAGGAATGGGATTTGGAATGTATTTTGAAGTTTAAGACCACAGGATTTCCTATTATATTTCATACAAGATATGAGAGAAGGGAGAATGGATGACATTTGAGGTTTGAGACCTCAAACTCAAACTACCAAAGGAATGGTGGCATTGGGAGAAGGTGAAGAGGGAGCTTCATTTGCCACATAGCTTTGTGCCTCTCTGATATTTAGAGCACATCCTGTAGAGCTCAGGAGCTGATCCCCAACCGTGCTGTGAGGTAGGCTGGATATTGTGTTTTCCACAAGGAGGCTTAAGAGAGGTAATGTGAGGGAATGAAATGGTAAATGGTTAAAGAAATAGAAACTATTCTTGGGGTTTGTTTTTTTTTAACCTCTTTTTATACGTTAGCATGATTTCAAGTCTTAGTATCTCGAACTTTTCTGACATAATTCAGTTTTCAACTTTGTATTTACAGTATACTGGTTAAGACTGATTAGAAACTGATTCCTTGTGCTAAAAAATAGATGATATGTATAAGATATTGTGACTTTGTTCAGTTGAAACTCTATCTAATGTTTTCAGTACCATCGAATACAAGGGGTTATTTTTTGTTTGTTTGTTTTGTTTTGTTTTGTTTTGTTTTAGTTTTTTTGCCAAAGGGCACATGCTCTCACCAAAGAGAGACAGATAGAGGGTCCAAGGCTTGAACTACAGTCGATTATGTGGGAGCCTGTTTGCCACCTGCTGGCCCCCAAAATACATATTTTAATCAAGACTAAAGAAGAGTCTTGGGACCAGCAGATCGTGTAATGCTTACATTGCTGGACTCCCACATGTATGACCATGGTTCAAGTTTTGGACAGGCAGCTTGAAACTCATGCCAGATGCGTGTGTGTGTGCCCAAAATCCTGAGAAGAGAATGGAGGAGAAGAGATTGTGACATGGCCATCCCCCCTGAGGAGTGATTTCTCGCTTTCTCTCTCTCTGTCTCTCTCTCTCCAGCGAGCGCACATGCCCTATAGCAAAAATCTCGCAGAGGGGAAAAAAAAAAAGACCAGTGTCAGGTTCATGGCCTAAGGTCCCAAATCACTATCTGATAAATGCGTCTTAGCATAATAAACACTTTTGTATGGTAAGATAGTAAGTGTTTGACCAAAGTAGCTGGGTAATATGTCAAATTGTTTAGTACATTTCCAAGTATGGAAGAAGACAGGCTTCTTATGCCAGAACCCCCTACTTAAAAACTTCTTACTGTTTGTGTAGATTATTAGATGGAAGGACTCCCTTAACATGATGTATATTTCTCATTCCTTTGGCAATCTTGATGAGTACATTTTTCTTTAGAGAGGAAATCATTTCTCTTCATTCTCTAAACTCTAATGAATCCTGAATTTTACTTTTGCTCTTTTGATTTATTTTTAGTTTTGTTTTTTTTAATTTGTTTCATTAATTTTTGAGTTTTATTTTTCCTTTATCAGGCTTAAATATCATTAGGAATCAGTTTATCTTAACCTGAAACTCATAATTTATGAAAACTTAATAAGACTCCCTACTGTCAAGATATTCTGTATTTTTTTACTTAACTCAAAATTTTCTTTATAAACTTAATCATACTACTAAAAAAAAAAACCTAAGTGTGTGTGTGTGTGTGTGTGCGCCTGAAACTCATAATTTATGAAAACTTAATAAGACTCCCTACTGTCAAGATATTCTTGTATTTTTTTACTTAACTCAACATTTTCTTTATAAACTTCATCATACTGCTAAAAAAAAAACAAAAAAAAAACAAAAACAAAAAACACTTAAGTGTGTGTGTGTGTGTGTTGTTTTTTGGGTTTTTTTTTTTTTTTTTAGCATTCTCACTTTCCACCTCTCTCTGTCTCTCTGTGGTCAAATTAAAAATAATAATAATAATAATATGGGCCCAACAGGTGGCATGGTGGTTGAGGGCACTGGACTCCCACATGGCCAACCACAGTTCAAGTCCCAGACCTGGTGGCTTGCTTTCTCACTTTCTCTCTGTCTGTGTCCTTCTCTGGTCAGATTAAAATGAATAAATAAATAAAGTTAAATAAAATAATTCTTTGAAAAAAATTAATTGAATAAATAAATAATTATATAGTTAGGAAATTAAATTAAAACCCTGACTTTAAGCAAGGAGACCAGAGAAACATCTTAGACTTCTTTTTTAAGAGGTATTTCTTTGTTTGATAAAGGATTTTTTTTTTTTGAAAGTTCTTTTTTTTTCTTTCCATGAATGAGAGAGACAGCATCCCAGACAGGGTCTTTCTTGATGCCGCTGTGTACCCTCAGCCTTCGCCAACCCTGGATCATTCGTACATGGAGCATGCAGGGAGGTCTCTGGATGCAAACCTAGAGTCTTCCCAGAGTGTCACAGGAAGGCTTACTGCCATGCCACTGTCTGACCACTAGATTTGTTTTTCTTGAATGAAGTGTAATTGACCCTCTGTACTTGTAGGTTCCACATCTGTGGATTCAGCCAACTATGGATTAAAATATTTGGGAAAAAATTCTACAAAGTTACTAAAAAATTAAACTTGAATACGGGTCTTGAGAATTTTGTACATTAATATACACCAGGTTCTCCCAAACTAGTGCTGTTGAGTGTACTGAGGAACGTTTATATAAATAATGATGTGTCCAGAATTTATTATGTCTGTTCCATACTAAATATGTAGGTTTTATTGAAGTTAGAAAATGAAAGGAAGCATGAGAGTGGCTAGCAAAAGAAAAGCAGAAGTCTAGTTCGTTTATGTATGTTTTCTAAAAGGCATTTAGTTTTAAAAACACCTGGTTTTTTTAAAATATATAAGTAAGGTTTTGCCAAATGCAGAATGTCAGATGCTACAATCTTACCCCTATATTATTAAGTAGCACAGAATTTTTTTTTTTTTTTTTGAGAGGTTTTTTTCTACAGGGAGCATGTGCTCTCCAGAAAGACGGAGAGATAGAAAGCGAGAAATCACCCCCCAGGGGGGATGGCCACGCCGCAATCCCTTCTCCTCCATTCTCCTCTCGGGATCTTGGGCACGCACGCACGCCTGGCGAGTTTAAGCCCACCGAGTCCGGGACTCGAACCACGGTCGACTACATAGGAGTTCAGCGACATAGCCATTACGCTAACTGCTGGTCCCCAGAATTTTTTTTTTAATTGCAAGAGAGGATATGTCCTTTCTAGAGAGAAGAAAAAGGGGGAGAAAGCATTTTCCCCACAATGGGGTGTGGTTTGGCTGCAGTTTCTTCTTGTCTGTGTCTCCATCTTCTTGGGGTTTTGTGCACACATGCACATGTACTGGGTACGTTTTTCAAGGCACCAGGGCCAGAATTCAAAGCAGAGTTGGCCATGTGGGATCCAGCTCACTTAATCACTAGGCCACAAGGCTGGTCCAAAGTAGCAAATAATTTCATGGCATGTTTACTAAACTGTAGTTTTATTGATTTTAGAAATTTAAATGTTCAGACAGATTAATTAGTAGGTTTAAATTTTTTTATTTATATCTATAATTTTGTTAAAAAATATAAATATAGGGGCTGGCAGGTGGCATGGTGGTTAAGGGTGCTGGACTCCCACATGACCAACTGCAATTCAAGTCCCTGACCTGGCAGCTTGCTTTTCTCACTTTCCTTCTCTCTCTCTCTCTTTCTCTCTCTCACTCACTCACTCACTCACTCTGTCTCTCTCTGGTCAAATTAAAATAAATAAATAAATAAATAAATAAAGTTAAATAAAATAATTTAAAATATATATATACATATATATATACATACATATATGTATGTGTGTGTATATATATATATATGTATATATACATACATATATATATATATATATATATTCTTTATTTTTTTAAACTGTGTTCCCTGTCCTTTTTAAATTGTTTTTCTCTACATTCCTCTTCTCCTTTATCTCTCCCATACACATTGGTACTCATCTTTATTTTCCTCCATACTTATTTAATATTCAAATACATTAGGTCGTTGGGAAAGTCATGATGCATTTTTCTATCATAACTTTCCCAACGACCCAATATTTACACAACTATATAGTTACATGCATGTATAGGGATTTGAAGAGGCATTACTTTATTTTACACATATGCAGTCATGTGGTTTTCTGCATCTTGTTTTTGTTACTCATACTTGTGGAAATCTCTGTTATTCAGTTCTGCTTCAGTGGCAATTTAATATTCCTCAATATGAATGCATCACTGATAATTATTCAGTCATTTCTCCTATTAAAAAGCATTTACTGGCCCAGATGCTGCAAAGCAGCAGGAATACAAGTGCCCTGCAAGGCTGAAAGCCATGCGGCCTACTGTGGATTCAGACCTCTGGGTCTGCTTGAAAACACACGGGAGCCCAAGACCGTAAGGAACTGGAGAGCTGGGAAAGGGTGTTACAGTGTGAGGAGACCCTGCCATGGGTTCTTCTCTCTCCTCTTTCTCTCACACGTGTGTACATACACACTCCCTGTTATCTTTTAATAATTATTTTATTTAACTTTATTTATTTATTTTAATTTGACTAGAAAGGGGACAAGGTAAGAGAGAGAGAAAGTGAGAAAGCAAGCTGCCAGGTCCGGGACTCAAACTGTGGTCGGCCATGTGGGAGTCCAGTGCCCTTAACCACCATGCCACCTGCTGGCCCCCTCTGTTATTTTTTTTTAAGGGTAAATTAAATAAGTTTTGGGCCACCTTGTGGCATGGTGGCTAAGGAAGCTGGCTCCCACATGGCTGACTGTGCAGTTCAAGTCCTGGACCTGAAAGTTTGAGGAACATGCAGAGTGTGTGCATGCATACCCAGAATCCAAAAGGAGGGAGAAACAGAGATGATCATTTCCCCATGGAGGGTGCTTTTTACCTCTCTCTCTCACTCTGGTGAGTGCACATGCTCTCTGACAAAATTTTTAAATAATAATAATAAAATTTTAAAGAGCATTTACTATGTTAGTAGCACTGTATCTTTATGAAGAAATATGGCCATATACAGACAGATACATACATGCATACATATGTACATACAATAATGTTCTAGTGCTTTTATTTTGGGAGAGATTGGTGAGGGAAATGTTACATATTTTAATTTTTTAAGGAATTATTTATTTATTTAATTCCATTTGTTTTTATTATTTCTTAATTTGACCAGAAGAGAGAGAGAAAAGGAAAGTGAGAAAGCAAGCCACCAGGTTCAGGACTCAGACTGCATTCAGCCACATGGGAATCCAGCTCCTTTAACTACCACACCACCTGCCAGCCCCCTGTATATTTTAATTTTTTAAAAATAATTCTCTCTTTCTCTCTTCCTTTCTATTATTTTATGTTTTGTTTTGTTTAAACTTTGCTATAGAGCATGTGTACTCACCAGAAAGAGACAGAGAGAGAGAGGGAAAGAGAGAAAGCAAGCTGCTAGGTTCTGACTGAACCCTGGTACCCTGGTCAGCCATGTGGAAGTCCACCACCCTAGCCACCACATCACCTGCTGGCCCCAAAATATATTTTAATTCTAATAGATGTTCTTAGACTGTTTTCCAAAAAGACTGTAATAGAAAAATTTACATTTCTACTAGCAATTTAGAGATTGCCCTTTCCCTGCTCAATAATACATCTCATTATATTTTAAAATTTCTACCCATATAATAGATATAAAATAGTATCTTGGTACTACTTGAATTTGCATTTCTTTAACCTTTAGAGAGGATGAGTATCTTTTTCTTGGCTTTTGTTCATGTCAGTTTGTTCATTTGTAAATTGCCTATTTATGACCTTTGCCCATTTTTTTCTATTGAGTCCCTTTATCCTATATGGTGCTATATGCTATAGGGTGCTATATGCTATAGGGTGCATGCACTCACCAGAAAGAGAGAAATAGAAAGCGAGAAATCACCCCCTGGGGGGATGGCCACCCGAAATCCCTTCTCCTCCATTCTCTTCTCGGGATCTTGGGCATGCATGCACACACACTCAGTGTGAGTTTAAGCTACCGGGTCTGGGACTCAAACCACAGTCAACTGCATGGGAGTCCAGCAACATAGCCACTACGCCAACTGCTGGTCCCTATAGCATCCTTTTTTTAAAAGAATTATTTATTTTATCTATTCATTCATTTATTTTAATTTGATCAGAGACAGAGAGGGAAAGTGAGAAAGCAAACCACCAGGTCCAGGACTCGAACTGTGGTTGGCCATGTGGAAGTGTCCAGCACCTTAACCACCACGCCACCTGCTGTTCCCAATACCATGCGTATTTTAAGTCTTAGTTAAGATTTCCTTTTCCTTTAAATAGTACATGTAATTTTTTGGATTTCTTTTTGAAGGATTTTTATTGTTTGTTTGTTTTTCTTTTTAGTTTTTGTTATAGGGTGTGTGTACTCACCAGAGAAAGAGGGAGAAAGAGAGAAAGGGAAAGTGAGAAATCACCCCCCAGGGGGGTGGCCACACTGCATCCCTTCTCCTCCAGTGTCCTCTAAGGCACATAGGCGGACATACCCATAGTGATTTTCAAGCTGCACAGTCAACTATGTAGGATCTCATGCCTTAACCTCCATGCCATGTGCTAGCCCTATTATTTTGGGTTTTAAAGTCCACTCCCTTATCCAGCTGGAATTTATTTTTGTATATGGTGTAAGATTGTATCCAATTTTTCTCACATGACTCTTCAGTTGTGCTAGCATCCTTTATTTTTTTCCCACTGATTTGAAATATTTATGAGTTTTCTATTTTTTTCTAAGAATTTGTCTATTTCTATGCCATTACCATATTGATTTAATTACACTGGCTTTGTTCTACATGTAAATACAAACACGCATACGTGCACACACAGGGTAGTGAAGGTATGCTGATGTGGCTGGGTGAGTTTGACTATATTAGTTCAGAATTGCTTCTTGATGTTGAGTCTCTTATCAAAGTGGGATTTAATAAAACATCCAGTTGATAGCCACCTATCAATAACTATTCCTGATACTGCCAGATTAGATTTTACATTTGAAAAATACTGAAAAGAGGGGGCCAGCAGGTGGCATGATAGTTAAGGTGGTGCCTGGACTCCCACATGGCCAACCATGACTGGAGTTCCGAACATAGTAGGTTGAAACTCAAACTGGGTGCATGAGTGTACGTGCCCAAAATCCCCAGAGGAGAATGGAGAAGAAGGGATTGTAGAATGTCCATTCCTCCTGGGGGAGTGATTTCTCACTTTCTGTCTCTCTGGCAAGTGTACACACACTGTAGCCAAAAAAACTCTCAAAAAAAAAAAAAAGAGAAAAAGTTAAGTATATACTGTTGGGTTGTTGGACACAACATGACATATTTTTCCTACATTTTTCTGTGTAGAAATGAGTCATGACTTTTCCGGAATTTTCTAGATCCAATCATTTTTACAGATGAGAAAATGTACACCTGTTTTAAGTGTCATTTGCCCGATAGTACGTAACTACTAAGGTGGTAAAGTAGGATTAAAACATTAAAGCTCTTCCCACTGTGCCAAAATGAATTGTATGATGAAAGTACTTTGAAAACTAAAGACGTATACAAATGGTATGGTGGTTGTGTCATGATCATCTCATCAGCAGTATCTCTAAGTCTTGCTTAAAAACAGTGATGGGGCCAGAAGTGGTAAGGTGATTAAGGCACCATACTTCCACATGGCCGACTGCAGTTCAAGTCCTAGACCTGGTGGCTTGAAACTTATGCCAGGCATGTGTGTGTGTGTGACCAAAATCTTGAGAGGAGAATGGAGGAAAGGGGATTGAGGATTGTGTGGTGTGGCCATCCTCCCAGGGGGTGATTTCTTACTTCCTCGCTTTTTCTAGCTCCCTCTCTCTCACACGCCCTGTAACAAACATCCCTCTTTTAAAAAAAAAAAAAATGCAATGATTAATGTACAGTAAAACTGAGAACTAGTTATTGATAATACAGAAATTCTATTTTTTTTTTCTTGGAGAGGTTTTCGCTATAGGGCGCGTGTGCTCGCCAGACAGACAGCGAGAGGTATAGAGACAGAAAGCGAGAAATCACCCCCCAGGGGGAATGGTCACGCCGCAATCCCTTGTCCTCCATTCTCCTCTCGGGATCTTGGGCATGCACACACACGCGCCCTGCGTGAATTTTAAGCCACCGGGCCCAGGATGCGAACCGCGGTCAACTACGTGGGAGTCCAGCGACATAGCCATTAGGCTGACTGCTGGTTCCCCAGAAATTCTATTTTAATAAAAACAATATTCACATGTTTTTTCAAGATAGTATCTATGAATCAAACGTTAGATGTTCTTTTTATTCTTAACGATCTCAATATTTGATTCTTTTAAACACTTTTTTAGAACAGAAGAAAGTTAAAGTTAAAAAACCAAAACCTGAATTTCCAGTATACACACCTTTAGAGAATACATATATTCAATCTTATGATCATGGAACTTCTATAGAAGAAATTGAGGAACAAATGGATGATTGGCTGGAAAACAGAAACAGAACACAGAAAAAACAGGTAAGTAACTTTTAAAAACTTGTTTTCGTTGAATAAAGCACGTACAGAAAAGTACAGAAAATACAGATAAGCAGCCCAGTGAATGGTCACAAGGAGATCCAAGTTAACCATCGCTAAGATCAAGAGCTGCAACATTGCTGGTGTCCAGAAACCTCCCCCATGCTTCCTCCTGGTCACTGCCTTCCTTTTCCTCCACACAGATGATGACTGTCCTGACATTTTTTGCCGTAAATAATTTGGCCTTCTTTTTAAAGTTTATGAATAAAATAATTCCATATGTACTCCTTTGCATCCGATTTCCTATATTCAGTGTATTTGCGAGATTTGTCCAGAATTGTGTGTAGCAATAGTTGATTTTTTATTACTATATAGTAGTCCATTTATATAGTACAATTTAGGACCAGCCCCATAGCACAGTGGTTAAGGCCTGTGCATAGGGAGCCAGATTCCACATGGCCTACTAGGGTTCAAATCCTGCCTTCACCTTTTTACTTCCTGCTTCTGTAGAGCCTTGATGTAGCTGCATGTGTGAGCTTAGATCCTTCTCAGTTCTTTTCTGAGGATATGCAGAACATGCACATATCCTCCTAGAGGCCCAGGAATTTTGGAGCATTTTATTCCTCTGTCTTTCCTCCCAACCTTTTTGGTTAGTCTGTTGTTTT
Organism: Tupaia tana; assembly: GCA_026018925.1. NCBI lineage: Eukaryota > Metazoa > Chordata > Mammalia > Scandentia > Tupaiidae > Tupaia > Tupaia tana. The sequence continues at coordinate 17,489,518 of JAKSZU010000016.1, forward strand.
TCCCCAATCGTTTTGTATGGAATCAAGTAGCAGGGAATGAGACATTCTATAAATGTTGTCCACAAATACCTTCAGGGAAGCAGCTTTAGCATAAAGCTAGTTCTAGGTGAGATAAAATGAAAGCGAACCTTTTGAACCTGTCTTTCTGGAGCCACTAGATAGATCAGAACAAATAATCACCATTCTTTGCAAATTTATTTGTTCTGGTTCTTCCAGTATCAGGAAAATGGATTGTTATTTTCATAGCTACTGCTGAGCTAAGGAAGAGGGACAGGGACAAGTTAAGGTGTCCGAGTTTCTGTTCTTGTAGAGAATCAGCTGTTTTGTGAACACATCTTACCTGTAGTATTGTAGGCTTTGGTTACTTTCCAGAATTCAGGGAAAAATTCAGATAAATTTTGCCTGTTTTGTTGTTGTTGCTTTTATGGACAGTAGAATTTAGAGTTCCTTACTCTGCTGACTTCATAGACATCTGCCTAGAGTTCTATTTTTTTTCTTTTTTGTAATTGCCAGGTGAACTCAGGATCTAAACCCACTAGACCCTGTGGCTGCCAGCACTGCAGACCAACACAGTAGTCTGTGCCCCCATGGCTGGGCCTGTTCTATAGTTTTTGAAATGAGAAATTAGGCTATTCCTTTGAGAGCTTTCTTTTCCTTTTTTTTTTTTTTTTTTTTTTTTTGGTAAATTACCAGAGTGTATCCATGCTTTCCAGAGAGAGAAAGAAGCAGGGAGAAAGTACCCTCCAGTTGGGTGTGGTTATACTACAGTCTCTTCTCCTTTCCTCCATTCTGTTGGGATTCGGGGCACATATGCATGTGTATCCAGCATTTTTCTTAAACCACCAGGGCTGGGATTTAAATCACAGTTGGCCACAAGGGATCCAGCTCCCTGTGCTTAGGGTTTTACCACTGTGCTGACCCATGAACTTTCTGAGTGTTAATGCTATAAATTTTTTCCTGAGCACTATTTATTTAAATGTATATTTTATGTTTATATTATTTGTATTTTAGCTATATCCCACAAATGTTAATGTAATATTTTGATTTTCATGTAAGTAATTGCATTCTAATTTCTCCCTTCTTTGATGTTTAGTTTCTTAATAGATGGCATATTGTAGATATCTTTCTGATATTGCCTGCCATTTGCGTATAGTTTTTATTTTTAGTGTTGTTACAGTTTTTGACATTTTGGATGAGTGTTTAATTCATTTATATTTAGTATTACTACTGATGTTTTGGGGTTTTAATATATCTTAGTACTTGCCTTCTCTCTATTCCTTTTGTTTTATATTGGTTGTTGTTTCTTCTCTAGTTTTCTTTTGGATTATTTAAATTTTAGTATTCCATCTCTCCCCTTTATAAATGTGGTGTAGTTATATGCTTTTTCATTGTTCTTTTAGTGGATAATCTAGAGTATACAGTATACATCTTGATTTGTTATGGTCTTGTGTGAGTTTCTTTGCCACTTCTGAGACAAAGCTTAGATTTTAGACCCTTTAGATCATTTGTTCATCTATCTTCCTCCTGCCTTCTGTGTAGGGAATCATGGTCCCCAACATTTATGTTAAAGTACTAGCCTCCAGTACCTCAAAATGTGACTTTATTTGGAAACAGGATCATGCCGATGTAATTAACATGAGGTCCTGCTAGAGTATTTGTTTATAGAACTGTGGGGTTAAGCAGCATCTGCTTTCTCTGTTTCAGATTCTATAATGTTTTCTCATTAGCATTTTTACTTAGGTGTTTTTGTAATTAAATTTACCATAGACCTGTATATGCATCAAACTCTCAATTAGTCCTTGTTCAATTAATCAGGTGTTCACAGTTGTTTATCATGATGACATAATAAAAGGGCATAATAATGAGACGATGGAGGGAAAAAAATACTAGACCTTTAGGTTGGGAGACATGAATTCTACTTTCAGGATCACCATTTATTACCTATATAGTTTGGATTTCAGCTTTCTTATCATTTACAACTTTATAGAAGGTATGAAATTATCTGTTTTTCTATCTCAGATATAACATTTTAGGGGCCAGCAGGTAGCATAGTGACTAAGCACTGGATACCCACCTGGTCGACTGTGGTTCGAGTCTCGGTCCTGGAGGCTTGCTTTCGCACATTCCCTCTCTCTCTCTCTCTCTCTCTCTCTTTCTCTCTCTGGTCAAATTTTAAAAACAAACAAAATATTGATAAATAAAATTCAATAAGTAATTCTTTTTAAAAATTTTATAAACGGAGAAACCATAATGCAGCCATGGGCTTTTCCCCTGCTGTCATTTTCTGTACTTTCATCTACATTTAAATTTTATTTTTGGGACCAGCAGTTAACATAATGGCTATGTTGCTGAACTCTCGTGTAGTAAACCGTGGTTCGAGTCCCGGACCGGGTGGCTTAAACTCACGCCGGGCGCATGTGCATGTGTGCCCAATATCCCGAGAGGAGAATGGAGGAGAAGGGATTGCAGCATGACCATCCCCCCTGGGGGGTGATATCTCGCTTTCTGTCTCTCTGTCTCTCTCTTTCTGGCGAGCGCATGTGCCCTATAGCAAAAATCTCTCCAAAGTAAAAAATGTATTTTTATCCCTTGTTATTAGTAGAAACAAAGTGAAGATAAATATGTATTCCAGTTATTCTTTCTACTATCTGTACTAAGAAATTTGACTGTTTCTCCAAGAGTTTTTCTGGTAATAATCTCCCTAACTAGTCCCCCCCCCCCCCAATTTGTCAGAGGGTGAGCTTTCCAGATAGAAAGAGAGAAACGGGGGGAGAGGGAGAATGGACTTCCTGGTGGGGCTTGGTCACACCGCAATCCCTTCTCCTCTGTTTCTCCACCTCATGGAATTTTGGGAAGTCATACACAGCCCCCCAGTGTGTTTTTCAAGCTTCTGAGCCAAGGGTTCAAACAACACAATTTGCTATGTAGGACCCAGCTCCCTTAACCACTGGTCCTTTTTTGTTGTTGTTATTATGGGGCCTGGCCATGCTACAGTCCCTTCTCCATCCTGTTGAGGTCTGGGACATGCATCCACATACACCTGGCATGTGTTTCAAGCCACTGGGGCTGAGACTCAAACTACAGTGCGCCCTGTGGGATCCAGCTCCTTCAACCACTAGACAACAATACCAGCCTTGGTTTGGGTTTTATTCGGTATTTATTTGGGAAGGTTCTAAATACTTTATCTACAAGCTCTCATGAACAAAGTATTGATGTAAAATTATGTCATCAAGATATGAGCTTCTAAGAAAGGTTGCCCTTGGGGCTGGCAGGTGGCGTGGCGGTTAGGGCGCTGGACGCCCACATGGCCAAACACGGTTCGGGCCTTGGACCTGGTGGCTTGCTTTCTCACTTTCCCTTTCTCTCTGGTCAAATTTTAAAATACATAATAATAACAAATAAAGTAAATAATTCTTAAAAATAAAAATAAAAAGGATGCCCTGATTTTATGACATGACAGTGGATCACCAGAGACAGAGCTAGTATGTCCGTGTATAGCTCCTGTGGACAAATTGCATAAGGAAAATACAGTTTTACTGATGCCATGTCAAATAGAGGAAATACAAGATGTTTATGTTCAACCCGCTCAAGAACCCTAGGGTAATAGTGTTTTCTCCACTTAACAAAGAACATTTGAATATCAGGCCGGTATGTTATATTTAGTTAAATCATTAAATTGGCATTTTTTAGGACAGTATTCAAATATTAAGATTTTTACATATAAATAAATTAGACATTAATCTATCCATGGAATTCCTGACCTTCTGAAGTTCTTGAAGGGGTCAAGCATAGGTAATTTCTCCCAGAATTAGACAGGGCTTCCATCAGTAACAATGCCTTCTACAACACTGGGGAGCAGTACGTGAAAGATGACAGATACCCAAATACTAGGATATAATAGATTAAATTTTAGTTATTTCTGATTATTTTAGAATTGTCTGGCGGGGGCCAGCAGGTGGCGTGGTGGTTAAGGGCGCTGGACTCCCACATGGCTGACTGTGGTTCAAGTCCTGGACCTAGCAGCTTGCTCTCTCACTTTTCCCCCCTCTCTCTCTTTTTCTCTCTCTCACTCTATCCTCTCTGGTCAAAGTAAAATAAATAAGTAAATAAATAGAGTTAAGTAAAATAATTCTTTAAAAAAAAGAATTGTCTGACATTTTATAAGCTAAGTTGGTAATACTCTTTTTTTCAATTTCTGAAACAATTTAGTTAGTTTAAATCCAATAAACAGATGTCAAATAATTTTTTTGTGAAAAAGAAATCGATTTATGATTAATGAAAGTAAAGTTTCAATGTTATTAGTTAAACCAAAACAAGTAATTTTTCACCATAAATATTATAGCATATAAACTCCTTTAAAATAAAACATTTCCTCCTTTCTCCCCCCTGCTGACCTAGTGGTAATGTTCTACAGTGTTTTATGAGACCTGGATTTCATTCCTGTACTCGTTATCTCTCTCCCTGGGGCCACCATGAATAAAATAAGAAAGAAAATCACTGTCGTGCATCCTTACTGCCGTGGGGCTGCCCCCTTGTCAGATTTCATAAGCTAACCGAGATGGGCCTGGTTGCTGTGAGGATGGAGGACCTCAAAGAGAACAGCTGTGGAACACACCGCTTCCTGCAGCCAGTATTTCACCTGGCGCGAAACGTCCTCTTCTAGTCATTAGTGTACTTCCCTCTACTATATAGTTAACTTGCTTTCTCTAGAAAAGAAAAGTCTTTAAACATAAATGCACTTCCAGTAATTTGAATTGATGCATTTATTTATTTTACCTGTTCAAAGATTGTTTACCTGTTGAAAGATTGTTTAGTTTGAAAGGTATTTGTTTATATCTTAAGGGAACAGTATCCCACTAACATTTTTATTGTATTAGAAACAGACATTTTCAGAGTCTTGTCTCTTTTTTTTTTTTTTTAATCTCTATAATGTGTCCCTCCTTTATTTCTATTTGGGGAGATGTTGTCACCCTTGTCTTACAAATGATACAACACAACACACAAAGTTATTTTAAAAATATATATAATGTAACTGTGTGAGGATTCCAAAGATGGCTGACTGGTGGCTTAGGTGCTGGATCCCACATGGCCTACTCTGAGGTTCAAGTCTCAAACTTGGCGGCTTGAAAAACACACCAGGCACGCTTGTGCGTGTGCCCAAAATCCTGAGAGGAGAAAGGAGAAGGGATTGAGATGTGGCCATCCTCCCTGGGGTGTGATTTTTCACTTTACCTCCCTCTCTCTCTCTCTCTCTCTCTCTCTCTCTCTGTTCACCCCCTCTCCCTCCCTCTCTCCAAGGATCACAAGCGTCATGTGGCAAAAAAACAAACAAAAGCCTAGATTGTCTGTGTACTCTAAATTTAAATTTAAAGCAGTCTCAAATGCCAACCATTTTAATTAGATATATGTGGATTTATAAATACCTACATAAAATGCATAATGCATATAATTCAGTAAGATATACACTAATGTTTTACTCATGCACAGACTTGGTCTTCCTCCCAGAGTGTGCACAAAACACACCTTTCCTCAGTACTGACGGTACATTTGCACGCATATATGTGTATGTGCGCACTCATACCTACATTCTCTAACATACTGACTTCCTTCCTTTTTCTTTTCCTTTTTACAGAGGAACACTTTTTTTCCTATTGCATTTATATAGAACTTCAGTATATAAAGTAATGACACAAAAAGCTACACTTCTCTGGTTAATGCCAAAACGACGGAGGCTAGAGTCCCATTATTCAAGTTCTTCCTCAATCTATGACAAAAGGCTTAGAAAAAAAGCTCCAATGGTCTAAGAAACATATCTACCCCACTAAGTTTTACATCAACCGTAACATAAAAATTTAGTGTTTTGGAAGAGTTTTCTGTTCCTATTTTAAAATATTAGAATTAAGAACATAATCCTGAAAAGTCGTCAGCAGTGACTCTTGGTGGTTCTTACTCTAGGTTCTTACTTAGGCCAGATTGTCTTCATTTCTGATTAGAATGACCCTAAGCCAAAATTAAACCTCCAAAGTCATGGTATTCAGTTAAAAATGGAGGACATATCCTCTTTATGAAATAAGAATGGTCATTTATTTATATTATCGGCTATTCCAAATGTATCTAATTTATAATCTAGTACTATTTAAGGTAATACTTCCCTGCACATCCTCAGAGATTTTTCAGGGAGTGGTTTTTCAAGTATCTTATAGTTGTGAGGCGAAGGAAGTTTGCTGAAAATCATTGGCAGTGGGCAATTGAAGGAGAGAGAGAAGAGGGGAAAAGGGAAGGTGGTGGTGAAAAGTGGACTCAGTGCTCAGACACTGCTTAGTAAATGATTCTCCTTGAGACCAACATGTTACTGAAAGGTGAGGGGCAAGGGATAGACCCAGAGGAACAAATGTTTTATTATGTAAAGTTTTTTTAAAAAGTATTTTTCCTTTATTCATGATAGAGCATGTGAGCATTCATTCATATGAGGGAGAGTAAAGGAGAGAGAAAAAACATCCCCCCATTGGGCCTGGTCATGCCACAATCCTTTCTCCTCCAAGTCTCTACCCCATCAGGACCATAGCACACACTTGGGCTCCCAGCATAGTTTTCAAGCCACTGGGACTAGGACTTGAACCTTGGTGGACCGTGTGGGATCCAGCTTCCTCAACATACTGCTTAACTGCTATGCCATGGGGCTAGCTCTGGTTAGTAAATTATTTTTATTATTATTATTTTGTAGAGAGTTGTTTATTTGTTTGTTTTTTACTATAGGGCATGGGCGCTCGCCAGAAAGACAAAAACAGAGAGACAGAAAGTGAGAAATCACCCCTCAGGGGAGATGGCCACACCACAGTCCTTTCTCCTCCATTCTCTCAAGATTTGGGGCACCATGCCCAAGAGTAAGTTTTAAGTCACCAGGTCCAGGGCTCAAACCGTGGTTTTCCAGCAATGTAACCATTACGTCATCTGCTGGTACCCTGTGTTTGTAAATTTTAAATAACTGGCTCATTGCATGGAAATAGCCTTATTTTGTAGCGTTTGCCAATTTCAATGGTGCATTTTCTCTCAATGGTGCATTTTCTCACCATGGCTGGTTTAAAATATCAGTGTAAAATCACTGTAAGTAGAGTTGGGAAGAGATGCGTGTTGTCACTGACCAGTGTGTATTTCCATCATGCAGATACAGTACATGTAAATATCCTCAGAGACATACGCAATAAAATATAGTGAAGTAGGAAATGATGAGTTTTGAGTCAGGATTACCTTTCATAATACATAATTAAGTTTGATTTCCAGTGATGAATATGATTCACTGACTTGTAAAGTTCCTGAAATAGAGCAATTGGTTCTTGTGAGCTAGTATAAGCAGGCTCTAGTATTGCATATCCTTAGAAAAATTTGGTTTCGGGACCGGCAGTTAGCGTAATGGCTAACTGGACCCGGCGTCCAGTTAAGTTAGTAGGAGTTAAGTAGGACTTAACTCCAGTTAAGTCCTGGACCCGGCGGCTTAAACTCACGCCGGGCATGTGTGCGTGCGTGCCCAAGATCCTGAGAGGAGAGTGGAGGAGAAGGGATTGCAGCGTGGCCATCCCCCCTGGGGGGTGATTTCTCGCTTTCTGTCTCTCTGTCTCTCTCTGTCTTTCTGGCAAGCACATGTACCCTATAGCAAAAAACCTCTCCAAAAAAAAGAGAAAAAAAAGAAAAATTTGGTTTCTTTACCTTTTTTTTCCCCCCAGAGGTTTTGCCTTAGGGTGCATGCCCTTGCGTGGGGTGGGTTGGGGGTGGTGAGGAGGGGTGTAGGGGTGGAGACAGATAGTGAGAGGAAAAGGGTGGATGGCCACGCCACAATCACTTCTCCTCCATTCCTATCCCAGGATCTTGGACACACATGCACACACGCCCAGTGTGATTTTGAAGCCACCAGGTCCAGGACTCAAAATGCGGTCAGCCGTGTGGGAGTCTGCAACGTCATCACTACGTCATCTACTGGCCCCTCTTTACCTTTCTATAAAAGAAATTATTTAGATAATCTCTACTTTCAGGAAAGTATATAAAAGTTCCACTATAAGTCTGCTTAACCATCCACCAGTCACTATGACTATTCCCAGATTATTTACTGTAAATAGTTATGTACCTTATTTAGATTATTCGCTGGTATATAGGGACTATTTAGAGGATGTAAATACTAGCCTGTTTCCTGCTTCTTTCTATCGGTTTGTTCTGCTGTGTTACATCATCTTTTATATGTATCATTCTATACTCATTTAAACCATAGTGTAACTTGTGTAGGAAGATGACTTTAAACCTGTCAGAATGAATATCTCTCCCATGTCTTAACAGAAGAATCCAAACAACTTTGAAGTATTGGTGAGATATTTTTGTTGCTAGATCATCAACTGCTTAGGTTATTCTGTTTCTTTTGTTTGTTTTTTTTGTTGTCATTGTTGTTAAGGACAATTTTCTTAGGACCAGTAGTTAGCGTAATGGCTATATCGCTGGACTCCCATGTAGTTGACCACGGTTCGCGTCCCGGACCTGGTGGCTTAAAACTCATGCCGGGCGCGTGTGCGTGCGTGCCCAAGATCCCAAGAGGAGAATGGAGGAAAAGGGATTGCGGCGTAGCCATCCCCCCTGGGGGGGTGATTTCTCACTTTCTGTCTCTCCGTCTCTCTGTCTGTCTGGCGAGCTCATGCACCCTATAGTGAAAACGTCTCAAAAAAAAAAAAAAAAAAAAAGAACAATTTTCTTTTTAAAGCCTTTTAGTATATTAGTTTGATAACAGCTGAAGTCTTCAGTGATAGGTCTCAGCCTGTTGCCCTTGGTAGGAGTCAACTATTTGTATTCATCATTGATAATATCAGCATGTCACTGAATCTTTTCATCCTTCACTATTTTATCCTTTAATAAAATTGCTTTTATAATATAAATTTTCTAAAACTTTGTTTTAATAATTATTTTATGTAACTTTGTTTATTTATTTTAATTTGACCTGGGGGGGGAGTGAGAAAGCAAGCGCCAGGTCTGGGACTTGAACTGCGGTCAACCATATGGGAGTCCAGCACCATTAACCACCCTGCCACCTGCTAGCCCCACATTTTCTAAAATATTTTTATCTTTTCAAAATAATTTGTCTATGGCAATATTAGATCTAGGATATCCTCCATTGCCAAAAGATAAATTTGAACTTTGACTCTTAGAAAATCATATATTCGCTGAGTTGACCTTTTGTATAAAAGATATTTATTAGGTCATCGGAAAAGTCATGACACATTTTTGCATAGAAAAATATGTTAAGACTTTCCCAACAACCCAGTATTATATATGTAAAGCATCAAGGAAAAAAAAAAACTCTCTACCTTGTCTCAGTTTATTATAGAATAAATAGAAGAGAAGACACCTTAATGAACGAATTACTATTAATATATGGTACTATTACAAGTACCCTTCAGGGCTCTTTTGATCATCATGACTGAAAAGGTCAAGTGATTTGGAAGTTTAAAAAAATAGAATATTTATCCAGTGTGTGTTATATTGTTGCTTTATAAAAATTCTTTTTTTTTTATTAAATTCATCAGTACATTTTATTTCCAGACAGAAAAGGGTTATATGTATTTCAAAATCATTTTTAAAATCTGAAAAATCAGTGTCCAATTACTGCTTAATTTTTCTTTAGTTTCTTTTGCCTATTACATGTTTTAGTACTTGTTCTAGTTTACTGCTTGAGAGTCCCAGTATATTTTAATGTTAAAATATAGGCAATGGTACTTGGTTTTTAAAATTATTATTATTATTCATACATTAAATCACTATACATCATTTATATTGTGAAGAGACTTCACCCAGCATGATTTACGCCTTGGTCCAGCCCAGTTGAGACCACCACAAACATCCTCATCAACAGATAATTAACCTTATCTGTGTCCCTCAAGTGTCTTACCTCTCCATTTCCCCCAAATTTCCTTTCCTATGTTCTCCCCCCACACTGTCTTTCACTTTGTCTCTAGTGTCCATCACAATTTTTAATACTTTTATGTAAATTTTAGTAAGTGCCTGTATTTGGTAATATTCTGTTAGAGGTTTAATATGTGAGAGGTAATAACTTGTGTGATAAAATAGAATACAAAAAAAAATTCAGATCTCTTAATTTTTCCAAACAAATTTCTAACTTCAAGCCCTCCGCCATCAGGGCCTATAAGAACCCCATTCCTTACTGGTCTTTCTTGGAGACACAGTCTCCTTCCCAATGGTCATTTCAAAAGGAAGCCACTCCGTCCGGGTTTGCTCCTTTGCTGATTTCCTGAGGATGGCGTCTGACCCTTGTACAGTCAGTCCCACCTGCTGTGCTCCTGCCCTGGCCAGTGTGGGGTCTGTAGTCTCTGACCTGACTGGAGACCCAGTGGTAGCTGCCCTTCACATGCCCGCAAACCACACTCTCGAGCTGGCCTCTGAAGCCATATAGACAGTCACTCCCTCCCAAGTCCCGTTACCTCCAGGTGCTGCACATGGCACTTGAGAATCTGCCAACCTGGCTCCCTCTCCTAGTTCTAGGAAATCTTTCAGCCTAAAATGAGCTTCCTTCTTCCTCTGACTCTTCCATTCACAATCATATTTTCCTTTTCTATCTTTTTTGCTTCACACACAAATAGAACCTAACTGCTTCAGTAAACTCTGGATAGTTCCAAACTAGGGCAGATTTTGTAGAAGCTGTAAGAAGTGAACAGTATAACTGTATTAGAGACCCAGCAGTGGAGCAAATGTGGTGTTCTGCAAGGCTGACTGATACAGGAATGTTCTGGGTTTGCCTCTAGAAACCTCGGTGAATATACTACGCATGTGCATGCCCATGTCCAAGGCTCGCTGGGCTGGGGGTGGGTCAGGGCATGGAGACCCTGCTGGGGTGCTATTTTTCTGTCTCTCTCACTCATGTAATGTATAAGGAAGGAGGGGAAGCAGGGAAGAAGGAAAGAAATCCTGTTGTATTAAGTTCTTAGTTATTTGGGACCAGCAGTTAACCTAATGGCTATGTCGCTGGACTCCCACGTAGTCGACCGTGGTTCGTGTCCTGGACCCGGTGGCTTAAAACTCAAGCTGGGTGCGTGTGCGTGCATGCCCAGGATCCCGAGAGGAGAATGGAGGAGAAGGGATTGCGGCGTGACCATCCCCCCTGGGGGGTGATTTCTCCCTTTCTGTCTCTCTGTCTCTGTCTGTCTGGCGAGCACACGCGCCCTATAGCAAAAACCTCTCAAGTAACTAAATAAATTCTTAGTTATTCATCTTGTTACAATAGCTTTCTCCAAGTGGGAAAACAGAATGGCCATAGTTTTGTCTTCAGAGTTTTACAGACTAAGATGAAGTGGACGCACAAAATAAAAAATTGTACCATCATGTGCAATTTTAGTACAAACAAAATTTGTACTTAAAATTCATATCCCAGTGTGTCAGTACATTCAAGGATATACATGAATAAATGCCAAAGAATATAATGAAAATTAAATATGTATGTAAAAATACCAGGTACATAATAAATAGTCCTTTGATACATTTAATTTAATCTTAATTAAATAATATTCTAAAATCTAGAATGGTGGTTTAAGTAGATGTTTATCAGCATGTTTTATGTATGATCTTTTAGTTCCATGATCTCATCGAAAGACTGTTCCACAGATAGCCAAGAAACATTTTTACAACTGTTTCTCTTGTGATGGCTATTTGTCTTTAGCTATTGCGTTACAAATGTATTTTCTTCTTAGAGACTTTCTACCATAGAAACTGTTTACCGTTTTAAGAATGCCAAGGCAGTACCGACAATGAAGTGCGTCCTCCATTCCGGCTGCCCGGCTTACAGTTAAGGACAGCTACCACAGCGCCTGCTCTCCTCTGCCCTGAGTCCCACTCAGGCTGCTTTGAAATCTGAGAATGTGGTTCACCTCCCAACAACCCATATGCTTCTTCAGACTTCACATCACTGATGAGCTGAATGCTCGCTCCTGAAAAATATTCCCGCGTTATCTCTAAATTAAGTACTTCTGTCTTAGTAGGATTACAGTGCATGTAAAACCAGATACTTAAATTAGATGTTTTTTGATAGGGGGAAGGAAATCATAGGAAAGATAAATATCTGTTTTCCAAAAATAAAAATGTTGATAATATCCTAAATATAACTAGGTGTACTTAAGGAAAATCATTTTTTAAAAAAAGAAGACCCACATTTCTATCTGATTATTTCTTTTATAATGTAAGGCATTTTCCTGTGTTGTATAGAATGGGATTAAGTTTTTGTATTTTGTGTTATTTTCCCTGTATCCAGTCTTCATAGTAATACATCAATAATCATTTTTCAGGAAGAAAATGAGGCGTAATTCCTATATTATGATTATTTACTCACTTTACACCACTGTAAACATCCTAATGGTTAAGGTCATGCTTTTTTTTTTTTTAAAAAAGAGAGATTTTTGCTATAGGACACATGCAATTGCCGAAGAGACAGAGAGACAAAAAGCAAGAAATGACCCTCCAGGGGGAATGGCCACACTGCGGTCCCTTCTCCTCCATTCTCCTCTTGGGATTTTGGGCACACACGCACCTGTGACTTGCATGAGTTTCAAGCCATCAAGTCCAGGAATTGACCCACGTTCAGCCACGAGAGTCCAGCACTTTAACCACTATACTACCTACTCACCCCAAGTTCACATGTTTTTTATCTTTATATTCACTGTAGTGTCTATCTACAGGGAAAATGTAGCGGAATTGAATGCAGTTGTTGAATTAGACTGATCTTACTAATTGAGATCAGTCACTATGCTCGTTACATGTTCTTACCTTTGTATGTTTATCTTTCTAAGGACAGTCTTAATCCCATCATTTTAACGTTCCCAGGAGTATCTAGAAATACTAACAATAATAGGGCAAGGCTGACTTATTTTCATACTGGTTTAAATTTAAGTGTTTGAGCCAGAAAAGTAATAGTCTTTTTTTTTTTTTTAAGTAATAGTCTTAAGAAGAGAAATTCTGATACAGTATAAGGCCAGAATCTACTAATGGCAAATGAGGTAAACAAATTCATTTCATCACCTTGTGATTAGCGTAGCTTGAAGGGACAAAGAGAAGCCCCAGGACAGACTACAGTTGTTACTATATTAGTAGGTCTCACCTCTGCAAATTCAACCAACCACAGATCGAAATAATACAATAAACATCGTACAAAATTTAAAACAATATGGTATGACAACTATTTACATAGCATTTACATTGTGTTAGGTATTATAAGTATTGTAGGTATTATTTAAATTATATGGGAGGAGATACATATTATGCTAATATTATGTCCTGTTATACATGAGATCTGGCTATCCGCAGGTTTTGGTATCTGCTTGGTGTCTTGGAACCAGTTCCCAACAAATGCCAAGACAGGACCGTATGTCATCTAGGAAGCCCTTTAAATTTATTTCTATATAACCACCCATCTAGGAAGCCCTTTAAATTTATTTCTATATAACCACCGATTTCTTCTCTGGAGAAGACAAATTGAGATACAGCTACTCCTTACTTAACAACCTACCTGTTTAATGACCTGTTGGCTTTATGAACAGTTCTCCAGCATAGTCCCCTTTGTCAGTCTGTGAGAATCTGCGGAATCCCCTTTCTCAGTCTTTGTTAATGCTGGCTACATAAAGACTACTTATTTCATAGATAAATGTGTACTTTATTGTATACCCATGGTAGTGTTCAAAATAAACAAAAAAGATTACTCCAGACTTACGTTGTTATTTTGTGGTGTGTCTTGTCGCATCCTGGTGCTTATCTAATGTATGCTTTTTGAATGGATAAAATGTATTATTTTAGTGTGATGTCACATGTTTATTGAAAAATACATACCCTGTGGCACCACAACATAAGACATCACATTTAAGCTTCTCACTTACCAACCAGTGTAACAGTCTATAGGAACCATCATAAAATGAGGAGTGCCTTATCTTTTTTTTTTTTTTTTTTGAGAGGTTTTTCGCTATAGGGCGCGTGCGCTCACCAGACAGACAGAGAGAAACATAGAGACAGAAAGCGAGAAATCACCCCCCGGGGGGATGGCCATGCCGCAATCCCTTCTCCTCCATTCTCCTCTCGGGATCTTGGGCACGCACGCACACGCGCCCGGCGTGAGTTGTAAGCCACCGGGTCCGAGACGCGAACCGCGGTCGACTACGTGGGAGTCCAGCGACATAGCCATTACGCTAACTGCTGGTTCCCCCTTATCTTTTTGAAACTAACATTTTCTCTCTTAAATGATAGTATTTTTAAAATGTGTTAGAAAACTAAGATCTTTCCAGATGATTTGGGCCAGCATATGGCCTAGTGGTTAAGGAGCCAGATCCTACATGGCAGGCCAAAATTCGAATCCTGGTTCAGCAGCTAGAAAAACACGCTGGGTGCACTTATATGTGTGCTCAAAATCCTGACAGATAGAGAAATGTAGGAGAAGTGATTGCAAATGACCACGCCCCGTCAGGGGTGCTTTTTTCCCTCTCTCTCACATGCACCCTCTGACAAATTTTTAAAAATAATAACTGGGACCAGCAGAGGGCGCAGTGGTTATGTTGTAGGACTCCCTGGTGGCCGACCACAGTTGGAGTTCTGGATCTGGTGATTTCAAAATCATACTGGGCACATGTCCATGCTTGCTCAAGATCCTGGGAGGAGAATGGAGGAGAAAGGATTGCGGCATAGCCATCTCCCTAGAGGGGTGATTTCTTATTTTCCCTCTCACTGTCTGTCTTTCTCTGGTGAGTACATGCACCCTAAGGCAAAAACCTCTTTAAAATAATAATAATAATAATAACTGATTTGAAAGCCAACATATGATTGAAGATATTGGTAGGATAGAAAACTGGGCGCCACCTTGCTTCTCTCCCGGCGCAGGCCCGGGGGACTTGAGCGAGAAGCGGGGATCGTGTTCTAACGCAAGCTTACGGTGCTCGACTACCACAGCCCTGCCAGCTTCAACTGCAAAGATGAAACAGAATTTAGAAACTTTATCGTTTGGCTTGAAGACCAGAAAATCAGACACTACAAGATTGAAGATGGGGAATTTAAGAAACATCCACAGCAGTGACTGGCCCAAGTTTTTTGAAAAGTATCTCAAAGATGTTAACTGTCCTTTCAAGATTCAGGATCAACAAGAAGCTATTGACTGGCTTCTCGGCTTCTCGGTTTAGCTGTTAGACTTGAATATGGAGATAATGCTGAAAAGTACAAGGATCTAGCACCTGATAATGCAAAAATTCTGACAACGTCACTAAAAATGCTGAGCCATTGATCAGTTTGGATGTGAATAATCCTGACTTCAAGGCTGGTGTAATGGCTTTGCTAACCTTCTTCAGATTCAGCGTCATGACGATTACCTGGTAATGCTTAAGGCAATTCAAATTTTGGTTCAGGAACGCCTGACACAGGATGCAGTTGCTAAAGCAAATCAAACAAAAGAGGGCTTGCCCGTTGCTTTAGACACACACATTCTTGGTTTTGATACAGGAGATGCATTCTTAATGAAGCTGCTCAGATTCTGCGATTATTGCATAGAGAAGAGCTGAGAGAGCTCCAGGCGAAAATTAATGAAGCCGTAGTAGCTGTTCAGGCACTTATTGCTGATCCAAAGACAGACCACAGACTGGGGAAAGTTGGAAGATGAATGCTGGGATCTCAGCTTCTTACCTATGTAGCGCAGTTTGGAACCATGTACGCATCCAGCATGTGTTTGGAAATCAAATGTCATGTTTTTGAGGGAGAAATCCCCCTAAATTGACTACGTTCAGAGATCTACCACCATTGCTTTTTCTTTAGTAAAGTTTGGGAAAGTAGATTTTTTTTTTTCACGGTGTATTATGTATTTGTATAATTAACCTGCTTCTTCCTTTGTGGTTAAGATGCGTTGCCAACCCCCAGTTTTGTCATAGAGGCACTGTAGATCCTTAAGTTATAGGAAAACTTAAAGTTTTATTTTATTGGAATAAACTAGCAAATATGAGAACTATTTTTTTAAAAAGAAAACTGCAAAGTTTAATATTTTCTAAATTATGCTATAGTCACTATCTAAAACTTTTTAGGTTGCCATTATCGTCTACGTACTCCTAAAAATATTCATTTTTTTTTTTAGAGGTTTTTGCTATAGGGTGCTTGTGCTTGCCAGAAAGACAGAGAGAGACAGAGAGACAGAAAGCAAGAAATCACCCCCCAGGGGGGATGGCCACACCACAATCCCTTCTCCTCCATTCTCCTCTTGGGATCTTGGGCACGCACGCACACGTGTCTGGTGTGAGTTTTAAGTCACTGGGTCTGGGACTCGAACCGCGGTCGACCTCATGGGAGTCCAGCAACATAGCCATCACGCTAACTGCTGGTCCCTAAAAATATTAATACTTATATGTCCTTACACAACCAAAATCTGCACAGATGGGAGTCTAACTATAAGGTTGTAAAGTAATTTCTGCATTTCAAGGCTATTAGAGAAAACTAAATAAATGTGCTAGTTAAAGATAGAATTGTGGAATGTCGCCGTTACTCCGAGGAGAGAACGAGATCAAGGAGTCAAGGTTAGAGAGGACTGGGAGGCACTTTGCTGTCTTCAGTCATAGTTGAGGGTACAAAAATGCAGGGCAATAAAACCTTTAATTTAGAGAAGCAAAACCGTACCCCAAAGAGGCATCACCAGCATCACCCCAGCAGCAACAGCCACCGCCGCCAACAATGCCTGCAAATGGGCGACAGGCCAGCAGCCAAAGTGAAGGTTTGACTATTGACCTGAGAACCTTAGGAAACCAGGAGAGACGACCCGCACTCAGCGTAGTTGTCTCTTTGTGGGCAATCTTCCTCCTGCTAACATTGAAGAGGAAATGAAGAAACTATTTGAGAAATATGGGAAGGCAGGTGATGGCTTCATCTATAAGGACAAAGGCTTTGGCTGTATCCACTTGGAAGCATGCACCCTAGTGGAGATTGCCAAAGTAGAACTGGACAATATGCCACTCCGTGGAAAACAGCTGTGTGTATGCTTTGTGGGCCACAGTGCATCCCTGCAGCCCAAAACCTTCCTTAGTGCAAGTCCAGCAAACTGTGGGAAGAAGCTTTATCTGTGTTCAGCCGGGCAGAAAGGGCTGTAGTCATTGTGGATGGTCAAGGAAGGCCCTCAAGAAAAGGCATTGTCGGGACCAGCAGTTGGTGTGTCATGGCTATGTTGCTGGACTCCCATGTAGTCGACCGCAGTTCAAGTCCCGGACCCATTGGCTTAAACTCAAGCTGGGTGCGTGCACGTGCATGCCCAAGATCCCAAGAGGAGAATGGAGGAGAAGGGATTGCGGCGTGGCCATCCCCCCTGGGGTGTGATTTCTCGCTTTCTGTCTTTCAGGCTAGCGCACACACCCTATAGCAAAAACCTCTCCAAAAAAAGAAAAGGCATTGTCGAGTTCTCAGGGAAGCCAGCTGCTCGCAAAGCTCTGGACAGGTGCAGTGCAGGCTCCTTCCTGCTGACCACATCCTCGGCCTGTGACTGTGGAGCCCGTGATACAGTTAGATGATGAAGAGGGACTTCCAGAGCAGCTGGTTATAAAGAACCAGCAATTTTCACGCCGGGCGCGTGTGCATGCGAGCCCAAGATCCTGAGAGGAGAATGGAGGAGAAGGGATTGCGGCGTGGCCATCCCCCCGGGGGGTGATTTCTCGCTTTCTCTCTCTCTGTCTCTCTCTGTCTTTCTGGCAAGTGTACGCACCCTATAGCAAAAACCTCTCCAAACAACAAGGAAAAGAACCAGCGATTTCACCAGGAGTGAGAGCAGCCCCCCAGGTCTGCACAGCCCTGGTCCTTTGAGTATGAGTGTGCCACGCTGGAAGGCCCTCACTGAGGCGGAGAAGCAGCCGGAGCCAAGTGAACAGTAACATCAAGGGGGCTTGTGAGAAGCTGGGGATGGAGGTGGAAGCTGCCCGCCGTGAGCACCAGGTCATGCTAATGAGGCAGGATTTGATGGTGTGCCAAGAAGAACTTCAGATAGAAGAGCTATGCAACTAAGAGGTGCAAAAACGAAAGCAACTGGAGCTCAGACAGGAGGAGGAGCGCCTGCGCGGTGAGGAAGAGCTGTGCTGTGCCGGCAGCAGGAAGGAATGATGCGGCGACAGCAGGAAGGATTCAAGGGAACCGTCCCTGATGCGAGAGAGCAGGAGATACGGATGGGCCAGATGCTGTGGGAGGTGCCATGGGCATAAACAACAGAGGCGCCCCCTGCTCCTGTGCCAGCTGGTACCCTCGCTCCTCCAGGACCTGCCACTATGATGCCAGATGGAACCTTGGGATTGACCCCACCAACAACTGAACCCTTTGGTCAGGCTGCTGCAATGGAAGGAATTGGGGCAATTGGTGGAACTCCTCCTGCATTCTACTGTGCAGCTCCTGGAGCTGAATTTGCTCCAAACAAATGTCGCCAATACTAATAAAGTTGCAGTGCCTAGTTTCCTAAAACCCTTTTTGGACTAGCCAGAATTCTACCCTGGAAAAATGTTAGGGATTCCTCCCAATAGTTAGGTCTTCCCTGCCTGTACTACTCTAGGGAGTAATACTGGAGGCAGAGGGCAAGGGAGGGGTGATATTTGACAAATCAGTTTTGTGCAGTGTATTGTATAATCGATCTCTGTGTGGTGCATTCCTAAGCCTCAGATGTGATTGTTGAGGGCCTGGGGGAACCGTGGCAAAGTGGATCCCGCTAAAGCCCCATTAATCTTGCTCATTGCGATTTTTGTCCATCATGTTATATTTGCTTTCTCATCCACACTCCCTAACCCCAGTAACACTGTCACATACCACAGAATCCAAACATCCCCTGTAACCTGAGCCCCACTGCTCCATTCGCTCCCAGGTGAGAATTCAGGCAGAGGTCACAGCGTACATACGTACATACGGTTCTGTTACCCCACACATTACCCCTTTATGTCCTAAGGAAGACATTTGCTCTTAGAGATTTCCATTTTAGTATATCTTTAAACAAATCTGTGTTAACTTCTATTTTGTCCTTGGTTAAGAATGGCCACTTTGTGTCTGAGAGGTTGCTGTTCACAGCTTTTCTTGATAGGCCTGGTACAGTCTTGGGAACAGGATTCTGTAATCTGAAGGTCTGACAGTAGCTCTTAGCCTTGCCTATCTTAGGTAGCTATTCTGTGCATTCCTTTTTTATTCGTGTACTATGTTTGATTTGTTCTGATACCTTACATTTGGAGTTTGTTTCTGAGAAATGAAGCAGTAATGCAGCATCAAGATATAAAAACACATTTTAAGCCTTTTAAAAAAAATAAAATAAAATGAATTTTGATTATTAGAAGATATATCTCCTTTGATCGAATAGAAAACTGCTTCACTGAGGCTGGCAGGTGGTGTGGTGGTTGGGACACTGGACTCTCCCATGGCCGACCATGGTTCAAGTCCCAGATCTAGTGGATATGGTGGCTTGCTTTCTCTCTCTCTTTCTGTCTCCGTGTGTGTGTGTGTGTGTCACTCTGATCAAATTGAAAATAACTATAATGATAAATAAAATAAAGGAAATTAAAAAAAAAACTACCTAAAAGAATCAGAAAACAGACTTTACTGAAGTTACAGATTTATTTATTTATTTATTTATTTTAGGGAGATTTTTGCTATGGGACACATGTGCTCGCTGGAGAGACAGAGAGACAGAAAGCAAGAAATCACCCGCCCCGGAGGGTGGGGTGGGCACACGTGCACATGCACCCAGTGTGATTTTCAAGCTGTTGAATCTGGGACTCAAACTGCCATCAATTGCCTGGGAGTTTAGCGATGTAACCATTACGCCATCTGCTGGTCCCAATAAATACTTATCATCGTACTGATATATACATTTATGTGACTGAAATAAAATGAAGCTTATTTTGGTAATGATATGTATTGCCTCTAATTACAAATTATGTTTTTATGTACAAAGCATTTTTCTCAATCCCATGTTTTTTAAAGAATTACTTTATTTATTTATTTATTTATTTATTTATTTATAATTTGACGAGAAAGAGAGAGAAGAGAGGGAAAGTGAGAAAGCAAGCTGTCAGGTCCAGGACTCGAACCGTGGTCAGCCACGTGGGAGTCCAGCACTTTTAACTACCACACCACCTGCCAGCCCCTCAATCCCATATGTTAATAGTATATGCTTCCAAAAACTTCCAAGTGCTTCTGCATCTTACGTTTTACTTACTGTTTGCACATCATCCTAGCTATTATATTTAATATTGATAGTCTCTTCATCCATAAACCTTGCTTTTTGGATTTATTTGTTCAACTGGTATGAAACCTATTGACTACTGTATGCAAGGCACCAAACTAAGTACTAGGGATATATTTGACAACATATCAGCCCCTGCTCTCATGGAGTTTATTCTCATGAGAGAGAGAGTTTACTGGGTATGCCCAATTACTGAGTTGATATATGTCCCTCATCAAAAAAGTTGTTGACGGTTTTTGCTAATTGAACTATGCTGTATGGTTTGAATGTCCTCTTTAAACTCAATGTTGAAATTTAATTACACTTACGATATTGGGTCATCAGAAAAGTCATGACACATTTTTGCATATAAAAAAATACATCATGACTTTTCCAACAACCTAATAGTATTAAGGGATAGAATCATTAAGAGGTTGAGGTCGGCAGATGGTGTGGTGGTTGGGGACACTGGACTCCTACATGGCCACCTGCGGTTCAAATCCTGAATATGATGATGGCTTGCCTTCTCATTTTCCTTCTCTCTCTCTCTGATCAAACTAGAAAATAATAATCATAGTAGATAAAGTTAAATCAAATAATTCTTTAAAAAAAAAAGAATCATTAAGAGGTGATTGGGCCATGGAGGACTCCCCCATCATGAATGGATTAATGTCATTTGAAGATATTGAGTTTGTTCTTATGAGAGTAGCTTATTACAGAAGCAAGTTCAGTCCTCTCTTGCTCTTTTACCTTCTATCGCAAGACTCTCATGAGATATGGCCCCTCAATCTTGGACTTCCTAGCCTCCAGAAATGTGAACCAAAAAGCATCTTTGTAAATTACCCAGTCTGTGATATTCTGTTTTGGGAAATAAAATAGACTAAGATAAACTGTTAACTTTATTAGAGACCATCCCAATTTATAAGAAGGGAAAGGAAGAATTTTTTAATAAACTATGCTTCGTTCTCTGATTATTCTTCATTTTTACTCCTGCTAGTACATCTGTGACTACATTTTCACTTTCAGCCATCAACTCTATCCTAGGGACTTCCCAATTTATATCTTTAAAACCTCTCTTGGGACCAACAGTTGGCGTAAAGGCTGTGTCACTGGATTCCCATATAGTTGACTACGGTTCAAGTCCTGGGACTGGTGGCTTTGACTCACACCGGGTACATGTGAGTGCGTACCCAAGATCCTGAGAGGAGAATGGAGGAGAAGGGATTGCAGTGTGGCCATCCCACCTGGGGGATGATTTCTCGATTTCTGTCTCTCTGTCTTTCTGGCCAGCACATGTGCCTTTTAGCAAAAACCTCTCCAAAAAAAAAAAAAAAAAAAAGAATTATTTCATTTTATTATTTTTAATTTGACCAGAGAGAGGGAGAGGGGGAGACAGAGAGAGAAAGAAAGAAAGTGAGAAAGTAAGCTGCCAGGTCTGAGACTTGAACTGTGATCTGCCATGTGGGAGTCTAGCACATTAACCACCACACCACCTGCTACCCACAATAAATAAATCTTTTGTAAAAAAATTAGCTAACATATATTAAGTGGTGACTGTACCTGGCACTATTCTATGTGCTTTTTGTATATGTATTAGCTCATTTAATCCTCACAACTCATGTAGGACATAGCATTATTTTCCTCATTTAATGCAGAAGAAAACTGAGGTACAGAAAGGCAGAGTAATTTTCCCAAATTACTTAGCTAAGAAGTGACATAGCCGTGAATCAAACCCACTTGACTGGCTTCCGAACCCATGTACTTAACCACTCCTGCTCTATACTATTGAAAATGTAAGACAGAGACCGAAGTAAGCTTATTTGAGTTATACTAGAGCTTTGGGAGAGGCTTAAAGTACTATTGCAGTTCAGGAGGTGGCAAGATTATTTCCTTCTAGGAAAAAACAAAAGACTTTATGAAGAATGTAGTAGTAGGGTAGAGAAAACATTCCAAAGAGAGCAATAAAGCATTCTTGAAGTAGGACTATTCAGAGCATATTACCAGAAACAGTAATTTAGTTTAGCTGGGTCAAAGGATACTTGATAGAATAAAGGAAAATAAGTTTGTAAAAGTATATTACAGCCAAACCATAGATCTTGAACACGAGGTTAAAATGTTTAAGGTATATTTTATAGGCAGTGGAGCGATATTAGTAAGTGTATATCTTTGAAATGTTCAGCTGCAGTGGTGTATAAGGTCAGAGGGAAAAGAAAGGCCAATTAGAAGGTCATTGCAAATAGTCTGAGTAAGACATAACAGATCCCTGAATTAGGTAGCTAGCCAGAGATGCAGAGACCAGAGGAGGGATTGGGCAAATCTTGAGTCTTGAAAATTGAAGAAGTCAACTAATAGATACACAACTGGGGGCAAGGGGCGGAGTAGGGGAGCAGTAAAAATGGTTACTAGGTAACTGAGAGAGATGGGTACTATTAACAAAGTAGCACATTTAGGAGGTAATAGTTGGGAGAAAGAATGATACAATTAGTTGAGGGACATGATGCCCCAAAACAAAAAAGGAGATGGGAGAAACAAATCAGAGAAAAACATTTCAGGATTCTTATGTTAATAGGAGGATGGAAATATTGATTAACTTTAGACTTTGTTAGTGATTGTTTAGGAAATAGTGGGTTATCAGGACCAGCAGGTGGCATAGTGATTAAGTAGCTGGACTCCATCCAACATGGTCGATTGCAGTTCAAGTCCTGGACCTGGCAGCTTGAAAATCATACCAAGTATGTGTGTGTGCATGCCCAGAATCCCAGGAGGAGAAGGGATCGTGGCATAACCAACCCCCTAGGAGGTGACTTCTCACTTTCTCTCTCACTGTTTCTCTGTCTCTCTCTCTCTCTCTCTCTCTGGCAAGTGAACACACCCTGTCACAAAAAAATTTAAAAAGAAGAGATAGAGGGTTACCAGAAGTAGAATTAGAATGTAAAATTTCCAAACCAATAGGGAGACTAGAGAGTACAGTCCATAAAATATAGGAAAAGAGAAAGAATAAAAGAAAATACATGGTAAATAGAAAACATAAATTAAGATAAAATTAAAGATTTCAATAGTCACAATAAGTGAAAATTACTAGTTAAATAACAAATATCAGATTTTTAGAAAGATGTGGTCAGGTGTTATTTGTCAGTGACATATTTAAAGCATACCACTAAAAAGCTGAAAGTAAAGCAATAGAAAAAGTAAGAATCCTCATCCTAATAACCTCTATTTGTTTAACAACATAAACTCACAGTTACATGTGGCAAGAAAAATATATGCAATTACCACATTTCCAAAGACCAGATAACCTCTGTTTTATATTAATAACAATGATCCCATTATATAGAGAGGAAAATTTTCCAAAATTCCTTTATGAGAGTAGCATAAATTTTAATTTCAAAATTAAATATGTTTTAAAAAGAAAAAGTAGAGATCAGTGATGCATTGACTTTACATACAGAAATCTTTCCAAAAATGTTACTGAGTTTACAAGATTATTTTCTGGGGCCGGCAGCTGGCGCATTGATTAAGGGGCTGGACCCCCACATGGCTGACCGCAGTTCAAGTCCCGGAGCTGGCGGCTTGCTTTCTCACTTGCCCTTTTTCTCTCTGTTTGTCTGTCTCTGATGAGCACACATGTCTCATGGTCAAACTTTAAAATAATGATAGTAACAAATAAAATGATTCTAAAAAAAAAAGATTATTTGCTGATGTCTTACCCTACCTCCATCACCAGTTGCCTGGTGAACTTAGAAAATGTTGTCAACTTGATAGCTCTTCATTTCTTGTTTTGTAAAAATAGGGCTTTGGATGGATTGTCTCTGTTGAAATGAGTCTGTTCTGAGAGAGTATGGCTACTAAAAATGGTACTCATCATGCCGTAAGAAAAGTAATTAGGTCTCAGCCTACCTATATGATTATAGTTTCTAAACTAAGATAGGGCATGATTTTATTGACTAAGCTGGTCTTTGATAAATGCTGATGTTCCATAGTAGAATGTGATGAGAAGAATACAACGTATTTTTTATTTCCTCTATACCATTTGCCAGTCATATATCCTGGTTTTGTCTTTGTCTTGTTTTTTAATTCTATCTTTTTTTTATTTTATTTTTTTGGTTTCAGTTGTCTTTTCCCAATTAGGATAATACAGAAAATTTTCTGCCGGAGACAAAATAGTTGTTCCCTTGAGTCACATGTAATTTTAAGAACTATAAATTTATAGATTAGCATGTCTTGAGAGACATGAAAACATCTCCTTAGCAGGTTTCTAACTTTACTAAGCAAAAGATGTGCACTTTGAGCATCACTAGTCCTGGGAGAAATAGCTAATTATTGTCATTTCCCACTTGTGTATGAGTTATCCATATCTATTAACACATCTAGAATTTATTTTCCCACCTCCAAAGGGACCTGGTAGGCTTCCCATCTGTTTATCACATGGATTCTTCTATTTTCCCCCCAAATTACTCATTCATCAATTATTCATTGACTTTATAATGTGCTCCAGGCACTGAGGATATGTGAGAGGCATGATCCCAAAACTGTGAGAGATTATAATCTATATAAACACTTACATCAAGGTGCCATCATAATATAATTCAATAGCTTTCATAAGCTACATAAGGGTACGGAGGGAGGATAGCAGTATCTGTGTATCCTGGGATTTGAAAAGCCTTCACAGAGTTAACTTAATGAAGGAGGAAGAATGACTAGGTAGATCATTGAGAGTAGTGGATTCTTGGCAGAGGGAAAATATTTTAAAAGGGGCAGAAGTTATGAAACAACCTGAATGTTCAGCCAGTAGTTTTAGATATTTGAAGCAGAAAGTGTGTGAGGCAGAGTTTACGAAAGTGGATGAATGGGGGGGAGGGGGCAGGAGGTGGTGTGGTGGTCGAGGTGCTGGACTCCCACATGGCCAACCATGATTTGAGTCCTAGACCTGGCTGCTTGCTTTCTTCCTTTCACTCACTCTCTCTCCCTGTCTGTCTCTGGTCAAATTGAAAAAGTAATAATAAATAAATAAAATGAAATAATTTTTTAAAAAATGGATGAACATGGACAATTTATTGCTGAGTGAAGCAAGCCAGGCTTGAAAGAGAGAGATTGTATGTCTCCAGTTAGCATATACTGACTGTCCACACTCTACGGTGGAAACTGTCAGATTAGAGAACATAGAAGTATTAAAAACGGTTATAGACTCTGGAGACAGTGTGGGAAGAAGGGAAAAGGTGGACAGTGTAAGGAAAGAAATCAAGGAGGAAAATAGAGAAGCAAGACATTTGTGGGACACTGAAATGGGTTATTATCTGTTGATGATAATGTGTTTTATATCCTTAACTGGACTGGTGTGAAGCATATTCATGTTGGGCAAATTCAACTTACAAGCAAAGTGTTGTATAGTGATTAAATGTATAAAATAAAATACTAATAAATAAATATTTTTTTTAGAAATTAAATTAAAAAATAAAAAGACTGAATAAAACCAAAGAGGTAGACAGGAGTCAGCTGCCTAGATTTTAGATGCCATGCACAGAAGCTTGGACTTTTTTTCCTGTAGGAAATAGGGAACATTGACAGATTTTTTTTTTTTTCAAGGAGGTTATAACTTCTTTTTCTTTCTCTGTAAAGTTTGTTTCTTTCATGAGAGAGAGAGAGAGAGAGAGAGAGAGAGAGAGAAAAAGAGAAAGACAAGCATGCTCAGCCGAGTTTCATACCACAGTCTCCCTCTCCTGTCCTGCATTCTCCAGCCAAACAGAATCATTGCCACAAGTGCCGGACATTACGGGTTGACTGGAGAACCAAACCTGCCATCTTCCATCTGAATGCTGCATCGCTAGAGCAGCCTGTTACCACTGAGCCATTGAGCCAACGTGTGGTAGATTTGTTAAATAGTGGGATCATTTGCGATCAAATCTGCAAGATTGTAGACAAGTTATATAATCTCTCCATCCCTCTGTAAAACAGGGTAATGGTATCTTGTAGATTATTGTGAAGATTAAATGATTTAATATATATAAAGCATTTAGACAATGCTAGGTGGATAGTAAACCAAAGCAAAGCCTTCTCTGATTTAATCCTTTCATCTCTTGAGCCTTATTTCTCCAAATCTTAATGTCCTTCCTTAGACTCAAGATTCCAATTCATTTCGGTTTTTATTTTTATTTATTTATTTTTTAGATTTTTGCCATAGGTATATGCGCTTGCTGGAAAGAGACAGAGAAAGAAAGTGAGAAATAGAGACATCACTCCCTGGAGGATGGCCACACCACAATTACTTCTCCATTCTCTTTTCAAGATTGTGGGGATGCACACACATGTGCCTAGTGTGTTTTTCAAGCTGCCAGGTCTGGGACTTGAACTACACTGTTGGCCGTGTGGGACCCAGCATCTTAACCACCATACCACCTGCTGACACCCCCCCCCCCATTGTGACTTTGATTTGCATTTTCCTGATGCCTAATGATGTTGAGCATCTTTTTAAGTGTCTAGTGTGGACGTTTATATGTCTTTGGAAAAATGTCTCTTAAGATCCTTTGCCCATTCTTTAATTCAAGAATTTAATGAAAGAATTTTTTTAATTGCCTTTTTACTGTTCAGCAGTAGGAGTTCTTTATGTACTTGGATAACACACCCTTTTCAGGATATGTATCTTGTGTCAGGGAAATGCAAGTCTAAACAACAATGAGGTATAACTTTATACCCACTAAGATTGCTATACTAAAAAGGTAAGCATTGGTTGGCAAGGACGTGGAGGAACTGGAACTCTCGTGCACTGCTGGTAGGAATAGCAAGTGGTGCAACTGCTTTGAAAACCATCTGTCAGTTCGTCTAATAAGCACAGCTACCATATGACTCAGCTATTCCACGCCTAGGTATATATCCAAGAGAAATGAAACCTCTGTCTATACAAAAACTTATGCATGATTATTTATAGCAGCATTATTCACAATATGTAAAAATTAGAAATAATCCATATATCTATCAAATGGGGAATGGATAGGCAAAATATGGTATATCCATACAACGAAATATCATTCAGCAATAAAGAGAAATGAAGTACTGGGACCAGCAGTTAGTGTAATGACTGTGTCACTGGACTCCCATGTAGTCGACCGCGGTTCAAGTCCCAGACCTGGTGGCCTAAACTCACGCCAGGTGCATGTGCGTGTGTGCCCAAGATCCTGAGAGGAGAAAGAAGGAGAAGGGATTGTGGCGCCGCCATCCCTCCAGGGGGGCGATATCTTGCTTTCTGTCTCTCTCTCTTTCTGGCGAGCACACATGCCCTATAGCAAAAAACTTCTCCAAAAAAAATATGAAGTATTGATACACGCTACAACATAGATCTTGAAAACATGGCCTAAGAGGCCAGTCACAAAAGACTGCATATTACATAATTAAACTTAAGTGAAATGTCCATAAAAGGGAAATTTATAGAAATAGAAAATAATTTGGTGGTTACCTAGGACTGAGGGGGTTGAGATAAATGAGGAGTGACTGCCAAAGGGAAGTCTTTTTGGAATGATGAAAATGTTTGAAAATCAGTTGTGATGATGGTTGTACAACTCTATGAATATACTAGAAAGCATCAAATTATATACTGTAAAGGGGTGAGTTTATGATACACTAATTAGATCTGGATAAAAAATAAACTTAAAAAATCAGTATTGGGACCAGCAGTTAGCGTAATGGCTATGTCGCTGGACTCTCACGTAGTCGACCGCGGTTCGAGTCCCGGACCCGGTGGCTTAAACTCACGCCGGGCGCGTGTGCGTGCGTGCCCAAGATCCCAAGAGGAGAATGGAGGAGAAGGGATTGCGGCGTGGCCATCCCCCCTGGGGGGTGATTTCCTGCTTTCTGTCTCTCTGTCTCTCTCTGTCTGTCTGCGAGCGCACGCGCCCTATAGCAAAAAATCAGTATTGAGTCATAAAGTGTGAGGATATCCTGAATTAAGACATCAAACTATCTAACTTTTTTTTTTTAAAGAGATCAGATAGAGAGAGGAAGTGAGAAGGCTTTGCTATGTGGGAATCCAGCACCTTTAACCACCATGCATGCGTGAGAGATTCTCATAAGGCATGCACCAGAGAGACAAAAAGTGAGAAATCACCCTCAGGGGTGATGGCCACACCACTCCCTCCTCCTCCGCACTCAGTAATACCAGATGCTTACGGATGGTCGGGAATGTGGAAGTGCCATCAAATACCTTGCCTGTTAGCTACTGTTGAGTAACTTTTGCAGTAAAGGCCTAGCATTGATAGATTGCAAATGGTCTGACAAGCTGAAACATCAGGTTACTTTCAGGAACCACAGTAGTGCAGTCTAAGTCAGCTGATTAAATGCAAATAGCAACATAGTAACCTGAAAAATCGGCACAGTGGGAGGACACCACCCATAGCTCCAGGAGGTAATCAGAGGTCCAGTGTAAGCAAATTGGCCACGAGTGGTAGAGGCAATGTCCCATCAATGTGTCCCTCATCACAAGACAACTGGGTCAACTTCTGGAAAGAGCTACAAGTCTAGCATGCCATGGTAGCCTCTGTGTCAGAAATGTAGAGTCCTTTATTTGTGCCCGGTCATTAGTGGTGGATATACTGGCATTTTCTGTGTTTTTTTGTTTGTTTTAGCTAGAGGGCTCATGGCTCCGGCCAGAGAGGAGGCAGAGAGGAGAAAGCACTCTGGAGAAATGGTCACCTTGCAATCCCTTCTCCGACTTTCTCTCCTTTCAGGATTTTGGGCACACATGCCTCATGTGTTCTCAAGCCACTGGGTCTGGGTCTCTAATCACACAGTTGACCACGTGGGATCCAGCTGCCTTAACCACCAATCCACAGAGCCAGCCCAGTGGAAGTATTTTTTATCCAGCTCTAAGCAACAGTGGTTGTAGTCTATTGGCGTACTGTACAACTTCACTGCAGTTGGTCTCATCAGAGAGTAAGCCTTACCTCATAGAACATCCACCTGTGTAGTCAAGGCAATTCAGTGAGCAGCCACAATTTGTTTCCATTGTTTGTAACTTTAAAGAGGCTGCTTAATTTGCCAGCATGTAGTTGCAAGAAGCAAACCAACTGACCCTTAACAAAGGCCAGTGTCAGTAAAAACATAACAGGGTTCGTCATGGAAGATGGGGTATTATTGGCCAGAGCTAAGAGAACACCTTCACCGTCTGCTTACTAATCATGGTGACATCCTTTTGTTTTCATATCAGGTACTGGGGTTGAGCAGCCTGAGTAGCCTAGTTGATACCATCAGATTTTTAGCTCAGCCTAAATATCAGCAAACTCGGCCCAGGCATTTATGGGAATCTGTCATTTGGGAAATTGAGGGCCCCCACTGACCAAGCAGCATTGCTTCAGGTGCTGGAGTGGAGGATAATTATTTTTTCTCCCAAAGGAATAACTGCCACATTTGCATATGCTACCTTGGTCAACTCTTTGTTTACTCATGACACAGCATGTGTACACAGGTGTGAGAGTGAGAGAGAAAGAGGAGCAGCCCCCACAGGGGGCCGGCCATGCTCTCTGTCCCTCTTCCAGTCCTTCAGCCCACCTGATCCTGGGCGCTACTGTGCACGTCCAGTGTGCTTCAGGCTGACTGGGCCGGAGGCTCAAACTGTAGTCACTGTAGGATCTGGCCTCTCCTGAGCAGCGCAATACCACTGTGCCGTGGAGCGGCCCCTTAAATTATCTTTTCCTTTCTTTTTTTTTTTTTTTTAAGTTTATGGGTTTCTTTAAAGAATTGTTTAATTTTATTTATTATTACTATTATTAGTTTTTATTGGGTTGTTGGAAAAGTCATGATACATTTTTTTTCTGTTTTTCAATGCAAAAATGCATCATGACTTTTCCTACAACCCAATAATTTGACCAAAGAGAGATAGAGAAAGTGAGAGCAGGCCACCAGGTCTGGGACTCAAACCATGGTCGACTCTGTGGGCGTGTCCATCCATGACACTGTCAAGAAATAGTTATTGACCTTCTTAGCACAAATAACTTCTTTTAAGGTCTTTTGGGTCATGGAGGGAACGTATTTCCCATTATAAGTTGTACATGAGGTGATTTATGCTATAATTTGCAGAGTGGCTCACCTTGACTGGGGCTCCTAGACTCTGTTCAAATTGCAAAAAAAACTGATAATCCTAGCAAAGTTTCCCATAGACTCCTTCACTGTAGAGGCTTCAGCAAGTCTGCCAGTGTTAGAGAGTTATGTGCAAATAATTACTTTAAAATGGTAAAACTACCTGGGCTGGCCTCGTAGCTCAAAAGTCATGGGAGCCAGATACCACCATGGCCAGTTATGGTTCAAATCGTGGCCCTGTTGGCTTGGAATATAATGCTGGGTGTGTGTGTACACTCAAAATCCTGATAGGAAAGAGGAACAGAGGGAAAAGGATTGTGACGGGACCACACTACACTCGGAAGTTCTCTCTCTCTCTCTCTCTCTCTCTCTCTCTCTCTCTGTCTCTCTCTCTCTCTCTCTCTCTCTGGAAAGCACATTGCCTTCTGGCAAAATAAAAGTAAAAGCACAAATATTTGAACTTTTCCAAAGTTAAGCTTTTGGTCTTTTTTTTAGGTTTTCGCCATAGGGCACATGTACTCACATGAGAGAAAGAGAGAGTGAGGGGGAAGGTGAGAAATCACCCCCTAGGGGGATGGCTGCACTGTAGTCCCTTTTTTTCTATTTTCCTCTCAGGATTTTGGGCACACATGCACACATGCCCCACATGATATTCAAGCCACCAGGTCCAGGGCTTAAACTGGGGTTTGCCCTGTGCAAGTCCAGAGCCTTAACCACCATGCCACCTGCTGGCCCCAAACTTTCAGTCTTTTAAAGAAATTGTTTATAAAATGAAAAAGAAAACCCACAAACTGGGAGCAAATATTCACAACACAGATCAGAAAAGAAATTTGTATCAGTTTGTTTATCCATTTTCCTATTAATGGACTTTTGAGTTGCTGCCAGCTTTTGATGATTATGTATTGTGAATACAGCTACTAAAACAATTCATGTGCAGCTCTCCTAGCAGTCATGTGTTTTCATTATTCTCATATATATACCTAGGGTGGAAGTGCTAGGTCCTAGGAAAATGTACACCTAACTTTTTAAGAAACTATTTTTTTCAAAGAAGTTATGCTATTTTATACTCTAACCAACAATGTATGAGAGTTCTTATTCCATATCCTTGTTAATATTTGATATTGTCCAGTTTTCATTTCAACCTTTCTGTTGGGAATGAAATCTATCTTACCGTGGTAATATTCATATTTCCTGAATAATAATTAATATTGGGTATCTTTACATGTGCTTCTTTACCAGTTGAATATCAGTTTTTGTGACATGTGTTTTGTCCATTTATTAATTGGATTATCTTTTCAGTATTCGGGATTGTTTTCATATTTGGTGAATACAAGCTCTTAGATATGTATTGAGAACATTTTCTTCCACTCTGTAACCTACTTTTTCATTTAAACTTCTTTAACTTTTATTTTGAAATAGTTTCAGACTTGCAGAAAACTTTCAAAACTTGAACACAGTTCCCATATACTCTTTATTTTTCTATTATGTTAATAACTTAGATAGCCATTGTGTGTAACAAGCCTCCAAGGTGGTCCCCAGTCATTCCCACCTCCTCGTGGTCATGCCCTAAGCAGTCTCCTCCACAGCGGCTGGGGTGACTGTGTCATCACTAGGATTACTGTTGTGGAAATAACAAAGGACCTCTTCCAAGAATAGGTTAGAAAAGGCCCGCAGCTTCTGCCTTGTTCTCTCTTGGATTATTTGGCTCTGGAGCAAGGCAACAGCCAAACGGTGAGGGCATTCAAGCACCCTAATAAATAAACGGTGAAGGAGGAAATAGTGTCTCCCTCAAGATCAAAGGGCAAACATTCCTACCGTCTAGTATAGTGAAGGGAGTATCTTCTTCTGAAGAAATGGGAACCTACTCACACTGCCTATTATAAATGATTTGGGTTCCTGAAGCAAAGGCTTCCTTCCTGTAACACAGCAAACTGAGTATGTAAGGGTCAGTCCTACTAATCCTGCCAATCCTGCTGATGACACAGGTCAGCCCCAGCGGCTGTGGAGGAGACTGCACAGGGCATGAGTGCTAGGAGGTGGGAATCACTGGGGGCCATCCTGGAGGCTTCTTACCACAATGGCTGTCTAAGATATTAACATAATAGTTAAGGAAAGAGTATATGAGAACTGTGTTCTGTGTTTAACATTTTTGAAATCGGTTCTTTTCTTGTTACTCTGTGGGAATTGGGCTCAGAGAACCAGTGAGAAAATGCTGATTATCTAGTTACTACTGTAATAGACTATCCTTCCTCTCTTACCTACTTGCATCCATGAAATTGGCAGATGACCCATTTATTTGCTCGCAATTATGTTCAAATCTCTAACCCCTCATAGTTCTTTACAGTTTTGGTGACAAGGATGGGACTCTGACAGAAATTGGGCTTTCTGTAAGAAGAAGGATGGGGGCCTCGAATGATGAGGGTGTCTATACAGAACATGTTGAGCAAGCTGTATCATCAATTAGGCAGTAAATGTCCCTTCCTTTTATTGCCTATTAATGAGGAAGAAGTAGAACTGGTGGGCTAAACACCAGGAAGCAGGTTCAAAGCTGCCTAGAGGCGTCCTCAGTGTTGCTAGATCTCTTCTAGGCTGGAGGTCTTCCTTGCCACCCTGTTGGGTGTGCCTCAGGCCTGTACCATTGTAACAGTCAGTGCTAAGATTCATCCTGGGTAGGCACAAGGTTCTACTCCTTTCAGACAACAATTAGCGATACACATCTATAATGAGCATGAAGGGAGATAAATGTATGAGCATTAACCAGACCAGTTATTAGAACAGGGTCTGATTTACTTGGGAGATGAGAGAGCACGGTTTGACACTTCTTAAGAAATAATGGGGGGCCAGCAGGTGGTGTGGGGGTTAAGGTACTAGACTCACTCCCACATGACTGACCACAATTTGAATCCCGGACCTGGAAACTTGAAAATCACACTGGGCACATGTGCATGCATTGCCAAAATCCTAAGAGAGACTAGAGAAGGGATTGTGGTATGGTCGTATCCCTGGGGGGTGATTTCTCACTTTCCCTGTCACTGTCTGTCTCTCTGTCTCTCTGTCTCTCTCTCTGAGAAGCACACGTGCCCTATGGCAAAAACTTAAAAAAAAAAAAAAAAGAATGCCTGGAATCGGGGAGCCAGATGGTAACACAGTACTGAAACATGATGCTTGGCAAAGCAGTCCCCAGTGGGAAGGTTCTGATCTCATATCTGGAAACCCCCTAAGTATGCTGGGTACTTGTCCACATGCTAGCCCATGATCTACGACTGGTTTAGGATAGGTTGTGGCATCAAGACCCTGTGGGTCACTGTCTGTCTCTCCCTCTGTCTTTGTGCCTCTTGCCCATGGTAGAAACAAATTTAAAAAATAATGTTAAAAAAAAAAAAGGAAAAATAGAATCAGCTGGGCTAGATCATCCTTTTCTATAATCTATCATGCTAACCTAAAATCTATTCAGAAATGACAGTAAAAGGTCTCAGAGTTTTTAGAAGTGGGTCATCATTGCTTTCACTCTTTTAAGATCTCCCATCGATAGATAAACTTTTGTAGGAAACCAAGGATGAGGCCTCGGCTGGTTTTAGGCTCTCATAGCCCTGGATTCAATTTAGAATACTGATTAAAATGATCCAGTGGAGGGACCAGCAGTTGGCATAATGGCTATGTCGCTGGACTCCCAAGTAGTTGACCGTTCGAGTTCTGGACCCAGTGGCTTAAACTCACGCCAGACGCATGTGCGTGTGTGCCCAAGATCCTGAGAGGAGAGTGGAGAAGAAGGGATTGTGGCGTGGCCATCCCCCCCCCTGGGGGGTGATTTCTCGCTTTCTGTCTCTCTGTCTTTCTGGCAAGCGCATGCGCCCTATAGCAAAAACCTCTCAAAAAAAAAAAAAAAAAAAAAAGACCCAACAGAGAATAAAGAACTAACTCAAGGACATCTAGGTACATTTTTGTTGTTAGCCCTTCCACCCTAGAAAAACCCCCATCGCTGAGGTGGAAACTGAGTGAGAGTTTGAGACGTTATCTTAGCAGTGGAACAGCGGGTACTCTCATCATCTCTCTCAACAAATGCTCTAGATGAAGGGAGATTCTCCAAAGGTCACCACTGTGTAAACGTGAGTCGGCCAAGGTGCAAGCCCGTGTCCTCAGCCGTAAGCAGCTATGGCTGTTGCTCTGAGTCAGAGTTCTCAGGGTTGAACCAGGTGATGCCAGCTGTGAGGATCTTGACATCTGCTATAGATCGTGGTGGCTAGAAACACTGCAAGTGCTCCTGGTTGAGCCAGAAGCCACTGCTATGCCTCTTAAAAATGAAAATAAATGTTAAGTCATGAGCGTGGAGCCATTCCTGCTCTAACCCCCGATTCCTCCATTCCCTTATGAAAACATACTATGGATTGTCACAGATGAAACCAGGCATTGCTCCCATAGTCCTGACTGTCCCAGACGTTGAAGCAGTAAATGAACCCCTGACATAAAGGGCAAGCCATCCTGGACATTGCCGGTGCCTTTTGTCATCCCACTGGCTCCTAAGGAGCAAGATCAGTCTGCTTTGTGTAGGAAAACCTCCAGTATATGCTTGTAATGATTTTCCAAGGACACTTCCTCTCTTCCTTGCTCGTAGCCACAGAAGGTAGACCAGGATTTAACGTAAGTGCCTCCACCCTCTAATAGCCAAAGCTCTCACTAAATAGATGATATCCCATTAGTTGGCAAGACAGAAGCCTCAATCTTATCAGTCCTGACTGCCGGGGTTACCAGTCTCTACCAGTAGGGTTGCTGATAAATCCCAACAAATTTCAAGAGGCTGCTATCATGTAAAGTTCCCTGGAACCATGCGTGTGGCACCCAGTGCTCAATCTGGCAGCAAGGAAAAGCTACTCTGTCATGGCCCCTCATTGTCTCCCACCGCCAAAAAGAAGTCCAGCACCTTATTCAGACCTTGGAGACAGTATTGTCTCATTTGAGCATTCTACTTGGTACTTTACATGGACTAAGCCACTTGTCAATGTCCTTTGAATGGCCCAAGCCAACAGGCTGCATTTGCATCTGTCTAGCAAGCTATGATGTATTGTCCATCTTTGAAACCCCACAATTCTCATGGCTCTTTTCAGCTACAAGTCTCTGCCACTGATGATTTTACCAACTGGGACCTCTGACAGAGGGAAGCAGTGTTGACCTAGAGGCACCCCTTGTGCTACGAACTTATGGCTGCCCTGCCCTGACAACAGCTATCAGTTTGTTTTTTATTTATTTTTCTTTTCTTTTCTTTCTTTTTTTTTTCTTTTCTTTTTTTTTTTTTTTTTTTTTTTTAAAGAGAGATTTTTGCTATAGGGCACTTGCATTTACTGGAGAAACGGAGAGACAAAGTGAGAAATTACCTCCCAGGGGAAGGGTCACCCCACAGTCCCTTCTCCTTCATTCACCTCTCCAGATCTTGGGTGCGCACACACACACACACACACACACACACACACACATGTCCAGCATGAGTTTTAAGCCACCGATTCAGGACTCAGACCATGGTCGGCTACATGGGAGTCCAACAACCTAACCATTACACCATCTGCTGGTCCCAGTTACAACCTTTTTGAAAAAACAACTATTAGCTTGCTTTTGACCTACTGCCAGAAACTCTGCCTGGCCTCTGGAAGCTTTGTGACTGCCCAGTCTGATATTGCCATTTCAGGGTGAGTCAACTCAGATTCAGTGACTAATAAGGTGAATGGGGCCACCAGGTGACATCGCGGTTAAGGCCCTGGACTCTCACATGGCTGCGGTTAGAGCCCTAGACCCTGTGGCTTCAACATCATGCTGGGCGCATGTGCGTGAGTAGCCAAACTCTAAGAGGAGAATGGAGGAGGGATTATGGTATAGCCATCCTCCCTAAGGATTCTTCATTTTCTCTCTTTCTATTTCCCTCTCTGGCGAGCACATGTACCTTATGCCAGAAACCTCAGGGAAAAAAAAAAAGGCACACACATAGTTGACAGAGCCCTACTAACATCTTGTATAGGCCTTGCACTGTGTCAGGCAGTGGCCCATTCCCCCTTGGTGAGTTTCTTTATATTTGTATATCCTGAGTGAGTGTGACAAATTACTCTCAGAGGAAGAAGTTGTCAGTGCAATATCATACCTATACTCCTGGGAAAGGTAGGACGCCATTAAGACCTTGTTCTCAAAGACTGTGTGCAATGACACAGGTCGAAGTACCCAGGGCAACTAGGTAAACATGACTGGGTCTCTCTAGGGGTGAGGACAAACCGAACAGAGCATATTCATCAAACCTGTAATAGCCAACTATTTACCAGTTGCTTATTAGATGAAGCCAGTAATTTTAGTAATACTGCATCTGGATCCTTAATGAGGCCTACAGCATTAAGATTGGGGTGATTCACCACCAGGCACCAGTCATCCTTCCCAAGTGTAAGAGTAGGCCAAATTGGGCTGTTAAATGAGCAGGTAGTGAGACTGATCACCCCTCCTCTAAAAAGGCTTCGGTCATGAAAGACTCCTTTTAATTTACATTGGGCCAGATTAACCACTTTAACGGGGGAGAGGAAGCCTCACTGGTTCCATTAGCAAGGTAAATTTTCAGTACCAAACACTTAATTCACTACTTCCTGAGTCAGCCTTTGCCCTCTGTTGGATATTCTAGGACAGTAAGTGCAATGACCATCGTGAGTGTAGACAAAAGACTAGCTCCTGTAGTTAGGAGAGGCATACTAGGGCTAGCAGGTGGCATGGTTGTTAAGGCACTGGGCTCCCACATTGTTGACTGCAGTTCAAGTCCTGAACCTGGTGGCTTCCTTTCTCACTTTCCCTGTCTCTCTCTGGAGAGCACATGTGCCCTGTGACAAATTCAAAAATAATAATATCAAATAAATAATTCTTTAAAGGGGGGGAGGAGTGACGCATACCTGTTTGTTCTCTAACTTTATTGGGGGTACATTGTTTAAATTTAGTGAGAATTTAGTGAGATTCCTCAGTATTCACTAAGGACATGAGGGTTTGCCAACTGGTGTATTTCAGCAGATGTTGTTCAAAGCATTTGTTATAGAGACACAAAAACCAATCCCTCGGGACCAGCAGTTGGTGTGATAGCTATGTCACTGAACTCCCATGTAGTCGACCGCGGTTCAAATCCCAGACCCAGTGGCTTAAACTCACACTGGGCGCATGTGCATGCGTGCCCAAGATCCTGAGAGGAGAGTGGAGGAGAAGGGATTTCAGCATGGCCATCCCCCCGGGGGGTGATTTCTCGCTTTCTGTCTCTCTCTCTCTCTTGTGAGTGCATGCACCCTGTAGCAAAAACCTCCCCCACCCCCCCCCAAAAAAAAAATCCCTGGTCTTTTATCTGTTATATAACTTATTTTAGTAAAATTTAGATTATCAAATTGGGCCAAATTGTGAACTTTTGTTTCAGTTTCTGTTGACTGCTTGTTTTCTCCCTATTATAGACTGAATGGTCTCTCCCCCAACTCCTTCATCCTATTTATATGTTGAAGGCCTTACCCCCTGTGGCTGTATTTAGAAAAAGGACTTTTTTGGGGGAGAGGCTTTTGCTATAGGGTGCCTTCATCGCCAGAAAGACAGAGACGAGAGAGAAAGTGAGAAATCACCCCCCAGAGGGATGGCCATGCTGCAATCCCTTCTCCTCCATTCTTCTCTCGGGATTTTGGGCACACACGCACACTCGCCAGGCGTGAGTTTTAGCCACCAGGTCTGGGACTTGAACCACTGTCAACTACATGGGAGTCCAGCAACATAGCCATTACACCAACTGCTGGTCCTGAGACAGTACTTTTAAAGGTTAAATTAATGAAGTTATAAGGGTGGGGGCCTACCCTGATAGAATTTGCATCCTTATAAAAAGAGAAAAGCTAGAGATTCTCCCTCCCCCACACCCATCCGCACTCAGCAGAAAGGCCAAGGGAGGATATAGCAAGAAGGCAGCTACCTGCAAGCCAGGAAGAGCGGCCTCAAAGAAGAATTTTCATAAGAGTAAAAAGGTGTCCTTGGTGATTCGTTTTTAATTTTGTTGTTTGTTTATTTTTACATATATATTTGTCCAGGGCACTTAACTCCTCAGTGTTTAAATTGTAAAAGAATATTGTATAGCTGAAAGCCAAACACACATTCTAAAACAAAGTGTGTATACAAAACACAGTTTAGAGTATAGCAGATTATTAGATATACCATACAGTATTAAATAAATCTGGTATTTTAAGTGGGTGATGATATGTAAGGTAATGTTTTCTGAGAATTTATGAGTTGAACTGACTCTATTAAAAAATAGGGGCCAGTGGTTGGCATAATAGTTCTGTCGCTGGACTCCCATGTAGTCGACTCCAGTTCGGGTCCCCGACCCGGTGGCTTAAACGCACGCTGGGCGCGTGTGCGTGTGTGCCCAAGATCCTGAAAGGAGAATGGAGAAGGGATTGCGGCGTGGCCATCCCCCCAAGGGGAGTGATTTCTCACTTTCTGTCTCTCTGTCCCTCTCTGGTCAAATTAAAAATAATTAATTAATTAAAGTTCAGTAAAATGATTCTTTAAAAAAAAGTCAAACCCAAAATTTCAGCTTCTGTAATTATATAAGTGATCATTAGAAGGTCATTTTAATAGAAATATCAGGGAACTTCAGCATCAATTTGTTAGACAGAAATGGACCTTTTGTCATTTAAGTATGAAAATACAGTAATAAGTACGCTAAAATTATTTCTTTTACTTTGTCAGTTAGTTTTCAGTACCAAGTAAATCACATGTGTAATGAAGACTGTATTATGTAACGCTGTGAGGGAGACAGTGTATGTAGATTTCTTTAAAATAAAGTGTGCTTCTCCCTGCACCCCCAGCCCCTGCACCCCAAGAGTATGAAAGATTTTCAAAGGCACCAAATCTTTGAACATGGAAGGTTTTATAGCAAAAATCCATTCCAAAGGGACATTATTTGGAAATATAATTCAGATTTTCAAATCAGTTCTTACTCTAGTAGATGTATTTTTGGGTCGTTACATAAAAACGTTGAATAATTTGAAAACTTACTTTTCATTTTGTATTCAGTGTGGAGATTTATTCCCAGAGTGGGGCTTTTCTGATGCAAAATTGGAATGCTGTGTAGTCACCACAGCTGTCCCCACACCATGTGGCATCTCCCATTACCTTACTGTAGAGATGAATTTTTGGCCCAGTGTTTCAGTGATATTGGACACACATGGTTTCAAGTGGCAAAGCCGTATGCTTATGCATTTACGCGGCTCTCCCAGCTCCGGGCCCCAGATTAGAACAGGGAGAACACGTTCTCACTGTGGCCACCCTCACGGCAGCCGGAGTCGCTGGATCACAGTAGGTCATGTTGCTTCTGAAGACACAACTCACTACTGCTGAGGAATTACGCGGTCCCTAACGTGCCTCACAGCTGTAGGAGGACAGTAATGAATTGCTGAGGGGGTTCTCTCAGATTTCAGACGGTAGTCCTATTGATCTTTTTAAAATATAAATAATAAAATTCATGGCCAGGAAATAACTAAGAAAACTAAAGAAAAAGATTGTCACAGGTGGTTTTTTAGGATTTCAGTCTAGATATTTTATTTAAAATTTTTCCTTTCCAGAAAAATAGTGGTACGATACTTTGGACTCCCATCAACACGAAATGCATTGTTCATGTGTGCAGCATATTTGGAAAGCTAGTTCTGTTCAGAATGGAAGTTATTTTGAAGCATTCATTTACTTTGGGAAACAAATCATTTATATTTTTGATATTTTAGACAATTTTGTTTGCTCAAAAATGTTTTAAAATTAATGCAGAAATTAAATGATTTGATCTGGTGTGAAATTGCGTTGTTATGTAGTTTGAATACTACGTCAACCTATATTTTTATCAAATTCAACTTAATGCTCTTCGTGGTATGATTTTGTACTGTAAATGTTAATAAAACAACTCTTTCTACATTTTGGAAATCAGTTGTTATACCTATTAAAGCTTTAGCTTTTAGGAATAAAACTATGATTTCCTTGAAAGTCCAATTATGTTCCTCTAAATAGTATCTGAATACGAATTATTTTTTTTCCTTAAATAAAATAAGAATTAAAAAGCGAAAAGAACAGTCCCTCCCTGTAAATGTGTAAATCATCTCATATGGAGATTTAGATTTCTGATATTCATTAAATATCAAAGAAATTTCGATGTAGGCTACCTTTTTATAGAAGTGAATCTATGCATGTATTGTAGGGGCTGTACTGATGAATATGTTTGAGGCTTTCAGCTCTTAGTGGATACAAAATAGAATGATTGATAAAATCCTCCCTACTATTGGCTATTATTTACTGACTCTTAAGTGGCAGGTTGTATTTATGCCAATTTATCTGCTTCAGGGAACATTCTTGATAGCAGAACAAAGTGAATGAAAGTAGTTTGCTTTGCAAATGAATGCAAATGGGAGAGCCTTTCGGAAAGCCCTTTAACAGGGGCAGTGCACTTTGATTATGAGTGAAGCTGCCATTTGGACATGGTGAAAAGAGCACGCTTGAACCATTGATTGGGGGAGACAGTAAAAAGTCAGGAAGGGCCCCGTTAAGCTTGCAGTGAGGCAGGCGGATGTCAGTGTGGTTAGAGCACAGTGGGAGAATGACAGGGAGGATTAGTGTCAGGGAGAAGCTTTGCTGTAGCTGTGGAGATAGTCCCTGGGGTCACTCACCTCTGACTGTTGTTCTGTGCTGATGGCTCTGTAATGCAAACTGCCTGATGTATGCCTGTTCATTATCGGAAATGGTGATTAGAAAAGGTATTTGTCTCAAAGGTTTCCTTCTTTCTTTCCTTTTTTTTCTTTCTTTCTCTTTCTTTTTAATTAAAGGAAAATAAGATAGGCTTCCACAGACTCTTGGCTGACTACTAGAGTTTTGTTTAACAGAGTGGTTACTGCCTCTGGTGGGGATAGTTTAGTGCTAAAAT
The DNA here is from genome assembly GCA_026018925.1 of Tupaia tana. Taxonomy (NCBI): domain Eukaryota; kingdom Metazoa; phylum Chordata; class Mammalia; order Scandentia; family Tupaiidae; genus Tupaia; species Tupaia tana. Next base: position 17,530,743 of record JAKSZU010000016.1, read on the forward strand.
GTAGTGTGAAATAATTGTAATATGGTTATTTGATCGTTCCTTGTGCTTTGCTCAGTTTGGTAGTGTTGAAGGAAATGCAGAGAATATGTTTGCTTTTTGCTTGTGTGATTTTGTAGTCTTAAAGGTACTTGATTTTTCAGTTTAATAATTCGGTCAATTTTTAATAGGTGTTTACCTTCTCAACAATGAAATGCAGCTGTGCATGGCCTTGATGGCTTAAATCTTGATCAAGAGAGTTTCTAAGTTTGTTCCCGAGTTCTGTACAATATTAGCATTTCTTAAATAGCTTTAAAATACATTATTTTAAAAATTGGATATTGTTACATAGAACAAACAAAAAATGTCTCTCTGTCTTGGTTCTGATTCTAAACTAGTATATTATTCACATTTTCATTTATACTTGTAAGGGATTTTTTTTTTGCTTTTTTTAAAGTATATACATTAATACATTTTAACTTTAGGACCCTTAATAGTAGTATTATATGAGATCTTTACAGGCAGTGTTGCATTTTGTAGCAAGAATGCATTTCATAAGCTTTGAAAAGAATTTCTCACTTTAATACAAAACTAGTGTTTTTAAAAATGTCTTCAAAAGCCTGATTTTGCAATATTTCTGCTTTCTTATTTGGTATAAGGATTCTCAAAGAGGTTGCCAGAGCTTTGCATTCTGTTGTCAAATATGCAACTCAAACTTTTCATCTGAACCGTTAGGTGCATTTTAGTAGTGTTTTTTGTAGAATGCATATTGCCTATATATAGTTGGCTTCCTAAGTTTGGGAAATGTTTTAGCAAACGTTGTCCGATTATCTTTTATAAATTTTCTTAATGTTTTGCAGGCACCAGAATGGACAGAAGAGGACCTCAGCCAGCTGACAAGAAGTATGGTTAAGTTCCCAGGAGGAACCCCAGGTCGATGGGAAAAGATTGCCCACGAATTGGGTCGATCTGTGACAGATGTGAGTTCACTCAGATTTGCATTGTACAGAGAGTGACAAACGAGAACAAGTCAGCTGTGTAGACGGCAGACATAGATAGGTTCAACATTATCTTTGGAGAAAGACTACAGTCCTTTTAGGACCAGAGAGCGAACCTTTTGTGAAATAAGTGGTTGTGAGCCCACCCCAAGTCCTGGTTACCAGCTGTGGGAGGAATTCTAGTGTTTGGAGACTTAAGCCACTGTAGCCTGATCACAGAAAAACAATCCCAGGTTTTGTGTTTATACTGACCCCTCTAATTGGGGAAAAAATTGTTCCTAAAACTGATCAAAATTAGAGAGGTACTGTTTTGGTCAGATCTTTTCAACACTGAATTCAGTTTGCTACTGGTATTTAGTCAAATGGTTTGGATTAATAAAATGAGCAGTATTTCTGTAATGCAAATGAGTGTTTACTCTTTTATTTTGATGATAATACTGTCTATCTATTTTGACAAGTTATTTAACCAGAAGAATATATATATATATATATATTTTATATATATATATATGTATATATATACATATATATATATATATATATACAGATACATAGACACATGTATACATGTGTACATATATGTGTGTGTATATTGGAAAAGTAATAAAATTTTTCTGTTTTTTATGCAAAAATGCAATGAGTTTTCCAACAACCCAATATATGTACATGTACATAGGAATGGCCATGCATAATATTTAAAAACAAAGTATTTCCTTGGAAAGGTTTTGACTTAACACTTTGAGTGTTTTTATTCAGGAAGTTTCAAGCAGAAAATCTTTTTTTTATTTATTTTTATTTTGGAGAGATTTTTGCTGTAGGGCATATGCGCTCGCCAGACAGACAGAGAGAGACAGAGAGACAGAAAGCGAGAAATCACCCCCCAGGGGGATGGCCACACTGCAATCCCTTCTCCTCCGTTCTCCTCTCGGGATCTTGGGCAAGTGCGCACACGCGCCCGGCGTGAGTTTTAAGCCACCAGGTCCAGGATGCAGTCGACTACGTGGGAGTCCAGTGACATAGCCATTATGCTAACTGCTGGTCCCGGGATAGCAAATATTCTTTACTAAGCTTAATTTAAATAGATTCTGTAGACCCAGAAATGCTTACAGGAAACAAAGATTTAAATGTCCCTTTCAATTCTATTAGTATGCCTTTAGTCATTTTTGGTAATGAGTACAAAAAATAAGAAAAAACTGCAAAACTATTACTAAACAGCTACACACAAAAAAAAGTGATAAGGATGCTAGAAGTTACTTTTCATTGTAAACTTTTCGTTTTGTTTTGTTTTTGCTATAGGGTGTGTACACTCACCAGAGAGACAGAAAGAGAGAAAAGGAAGGTGAGAAATCACCCCCCAAGGGGGATGGCCATGCCGCAGCCCCTCTATTCTCCTCTCAGGATTTTGGGCAAGCACACACAACTGCCTGGTGTGACTTTTAAGCTGCCAGGTCCAGGACTCAACTGCACAGCTGGCCATGTGGGATCCAGCGCCTTAACCTCCAGGCCAGCTGCTGGACCCCTGTAAACTTAAATTTTTAATTTAGAAGCAAATTTACAAAAAATAATACTGTCTGAACCAGCAGTTAGCGTAATGGCTATGTTGCTGGACTCTCACAGTAGTCGACCGCGGTTCATGTGGCTTAAACTCACGCCGGGCACGTGTGCGTGCGTGCGTGCCCAAGATCCCTAAAGGAGAAAGGAGGAGAAGGGATTGCGGCATGGCCATCCCCCCTGAGGGGTGATTTCTCGCTTTCTGTCTCTATCTCTCTCTGTCTTCCTGGCGAGCGCACATGCCCTATAGCAAAAACTTCTCCAAAAAATAATAATAATAATACTGTCAAGTTTTGTTTTGTTTTGCTTAGGGGGCGGGGGCTGACTAGAACCTGCTTTGAGAATTGTTTTGTTTAAGGTTTTTGCCACAGGACGTATGTGCTCACCAGAGAGAAACAGAGTTGGAGAGAGGGAAAGTGAGAAGACACTCTCTGGAGGGATGGTCACATTGCAGTCCCTTCTCCTCCATTCTCCTCTCAGGATTTTGGGCATGCATACACACATACCCAGTATGATTTTCAAGCGCCAGAGCAAGGACTTAAAGCATGGTCAGCCATGTGGGAGTCCAGTGCCTTAACCACCACACCACCTGCTGGCTCCAGCTTTGAGAATTTTAAATTATGTATATAAATACTGTTACTACTATAGGTCTTTTAAAAATCATACTTACAAGATTACTATTTTAATTTTTATATGATGTTTCACTTTGTATTTGTTTCAGAGGTAAAGTCTAATCATTGGGAAAGTGGCTGTTGTATTTTGTAACTTTTTGTTAGAGGAAAGCAATGATCTTGAACGACTAGATAAAAACCATAAAGATATTTATGCTTCTGCTAAAAATGTTACTGGGATATGTGTTTTATCATCTCATTTGAAGGTGGTTTGTAAAAGATAAATTAATAATGACTTATCAGTAAATATATAGCCAAACTAAAGATATTCCATGGTTATGAATTTAAGTAGTATGCTCTTTCATTATACAGTTGCCGTTAAGTAGAGTGACGAATGAAATTTTTTAAATACTTCTTAAAAAGCTATAACATTGGTTTAAAAGCACTCAAAACTGGGAGTCAGCAGATGGCCAGGTGCTGGATCCCACGTGGCCAACTGCGCAGTTCAAGTCCTGGACCTGGCAGCTTGAAAAACATGCCAGGCTCGTGTGTGTGTGTGTGTGTGTGTGTGTGTGTGTGTCCCAAACACTAGGAAGAGAATGGAAGAGAAGGGATTATGACGTGGCCATCTGCCCAGTGGAGTGATCTCTCTCGCTTTTCTTCTTTTTCTCTCTGTATCTCTCTCCTGAGCACACATGCCCTACAGCAATAAAACAAAAACAAAATACACATGCCCAAAACTTTTAGTTCAGTTGCTTAATGAAAAAGAATAGTATGCCAATTTAGTGTCTTCCTTTGAAGTCCCCACCACTTTAACTTTTTTTAATAATTATTTTATTTCACTTTATTTATTCATTTATTTATTTAAATTTGACCAGAGAGGGACAGAGTGAGAGAGAGAGAGGGAAAGTGAGAAAGCAGGCCTCCAGGTCTGGGACCCAAACCCCTGTTGGCCGTGTGGGAGTCCAGCACCCTTAACTGCCATGCCACCTGCCGCCCCCGCCTTTAACTTTAAAAATATTTCAAGAGGCTCTACAATTAATGGTAAAGGTACATAGGAAATTGAGTGGAGCATTACTTTAAATTATTTAGTATCATTAAAATCTGGTTACATTTTGTGGACCAGCAGATGCTGTGGTTAAGGCACTGGACTCCCACATGGCTAACCACGGTTCAAGTCTCAGACTTGGCGGCTTGGTTTCTCACTTTCCCTTTCTCTGTCTCTCTGGTGAGTACACGTGCCCTATAGCAAATTTTTAAATAATAATAATAATAAAAATAAATAAATAATTATTTTCTAAAAATTCCACTTAAATTTTTATCTGTATTTTTTTTTAAATTTTTTGCTGTAGATATGTGCACTCCCCAGAGAGAGACCGAGAGAAAAAGAGACAGAAGGAAAGCGAAAAAACATCCGCCACTGGGGATGGCCACAGTGCAGTCCCTTCTCCATCCTCCTCTTGGAATTTGGAACACTCACACACACATTCCTGGCTTTTTTTTTTTTTTTTTTTTTGCTATAGGGCGCATGTGCTCACTGGAGAGACAGAGAGATAGAAAGCGAGAAAGTACCTCCCAGGGGAATGGCTACACCACAGTCCCTTCTCCTCCATTCTCCTCTCAGGATTTTGGGCACGCATATATAAGCACCTGGTGTGAGTTTCAAGCTGTTGGGTCCGGGACTTGAACTACTGTCGACTTATGTGGGAGTCCAGCTAAGTAACCATTATGCTATCTGCTGATCCCTCCTGGCATGTTTTTAAGCTGCTGGATCTGGGACTCAAATTGCATAGTTGACCATGTTGCCGCAAGCACCATGCCACCACCAGTTAGCCCCAAAGCTCAAAAAACGCTGAGGGTTATTTTTTAGGATCTAGCTGTCTCAACCACCATGCTACCACCAGTCAGCCCGAAAGTTTAAAAAGTGCTGAGGGTAGTCTTGGTGCAGTCAAAGCCATCTTCGTAAACTCTTGCAAACTCAGCCCATGCTATATGCTTCAATTATTTTCCCTTAGACTTACCTAGGGAGACAATTCCATGTCTGCAATAGATATTTTTTCTTTTTATCCTGGTAAATATGACTTCTGAGGTCTCTCTCTCTCTCTCGGCCAAGTATTAGTCTGTTTTCATAGCACCGAGAGTACCTAAACAGTTAGTAAACCTAAACTTTTGTAGCACCAAAAATTCTGTTGTCCCTTTTCTCCTATCTCGGTGTATGTATAGACTCCCACCACGTTTTCATCTGCGTGTGTCATCACCATAGCTATACACTTCGCGTCAGTAGCTACACGTACGTGCACACACTCACATACACACATAGTGTAACTCCCTTGCTCTGAAACAGAACAGGAGTCTGAGACTCAGCTTGCTCATTTCAGTAAGACGCGGGGATGACCTGTGAATCGCACTGAAGCCGCTGAAATGGGTTCAGCTAATACAGTTCCTTTAGTAAAATATTAAGTGAAAGTTCACAACACTTTCAAAGGCTCACTTATGCTTCTTCTTTTGGCTTATGGTGTTAATTAGATTTGTTTTCAATAAGTATTTGATTATGAAAAAGGAGCCAGGTTCAACAGGCTGTCCTCAGAACCTCTGCACACTGGCCTGACCACTGGCCAGATCTCCCTGGCTCGGCACAGCTGTTCTTTGACCTGGATTTCTTGCCAACTTTGAAGCTTCAGGCTTGCTTCTCTTTCTTTTGAGAAACGATTGACCTTTTGCAGGGAGAGGTGAGAGTGTGCAAGTGGCACCTATCTAGTTCTTTATTTGTGTTGACATATTAGAGTGAAAAACCTTCATTCCTCTATTTAGAAATGGAGTGAGTATATTAATTATCATAATTAGCAGAGTTAGATTGCTAAATTCTACTCTGGATAAATATAAGCATTATTTCTTTTTTTTTAGGGGGGGAGAGGTTTTTGCTATAGGGCATGTGCTCTCGCCAAACAGACAGGGAGACAGAGAGACAGAAAGCAAGAAATCACCCCCCAGGGGGGATGGCCATGCCACAATCCCTTCTCCTCCATTCTCCTCTCGGGACCTTGGGCATGCACGCACATGCGCCTGGCGTGAGTTTAAGCCACCGGGTCCAGGACTCGAACCGTGGTCGACTACGTGGGAGTCCAGCGACATAGCCATTACTCTAACTGCTGGTCCCAATATAAGCATTATTTCTAACTTTAGAAAAAGTGACACCAACTATATTTTAACTCAGATATACCTAAACTGTCAGGCCTGTTTATTATGGATGAAATATTTTAAATGTTAATACATGCCTTTCAGCAAATAATTTGGGTAACCACAAAGGACACACAAATTGTAAAAACAACAGAGGAAACAAAAACTGTCTGGCATAGAAAACCAACGTTAATGTGATTATTAACTGCAGGTTTTCTAAATTAGGGTCAGGGAGCCTCAGATTTCTTGCATGAGAAGTAATATTATTCTCTTGCCTGAAAGGATGTAAACTGATGCTGTTCCTCTCCATGGTCACTAATCTTCTTGCATTCTGTGATAACACACTGACTGGAGGGTTTCTGCCTGCTCGGAAAAGTCCCAGGTAGGCAGCAAAACAAAGGACAAGTGGCGAGACTCAGACTTTTGTAGCTATTTTCAAGTCACAGTGTGCAAGAAGAGGTGTGGAGTTGAATGAGGAAGAGGACGGCAGGTAATAAAATTCCCGGTGTAAGCTTATATAGATACACTAGTGGGGAGACAGAGGAGATACCTTTTGAGGTGAATTTCTTTATTTTTGTTATGGTGGTTGTTTCAGAAATATGTAAGTAGATTGTTTAAGCTTTATTGTTTATCAGTGAATTAAGTGTATAGTTATTATTTTAACAAATGTTTTACTGTTGAGAGTCAGACTAGCCCTGTGCAAAATTGTGAAAATGACAAGGATTGTCCTTTTGGTTTACTGGGGGTTTAAAACATTTTATTCGGGGTTTGCCATAGAGCATGTGTGCTCTTCAGAGAGAGAGGGAGAAGGAAAGTGAGAAATCACTCCCCGGGGAGATGGCCATGTTCCAATTCCTTTTCTTCCGTTCTCCTCGCAGGATTTTGGGCATGCACACACACATGCCCAGTGTGATTTTCAAGGCGCCGGGTCCAGAACTTGAACTGTGGTTGGCCATGTGAGAGTCCAGTGCCTTACCCACCATGTCACTTGCTGGCCCCTCGGTTTTCTGTTTCTCCTCACTACCGCTCTGCGTCCTCCTGCCTAGCAGGTCTCTAGCCTGAGCCGGACCTCATCCTCCTCTCCTTCCTTTCTCCCTTACCCTCTCAGGTGAACACATAAAGTTTAGAAAAAAATTTATTCCTTTTTCCTTGCTAAATGAGTCACGAACTGATCCAATAACCAATTTTTATTATTAATAGATGATGATAATATGTTACCAAATAACTTGTATACACATGTATTTAATGAAAGTCTTCATTATTATTCCAAGAATATGAGTGATTGCTGTAAGAACTTCAGGCAACTTAACTGCCTATTTTTCTAAATTATTTATTCAGTTTTATTTGTTCATTCACTTTTTTTTGAATTATTTATTTAATTTTATTTATTTATTCATTCATTCATTTTATTTTATTTTAATTTGACCAGAGCAAGATACAGAGAAAGAGAGAAAGTGAGAAAGCAAGCCACCAGATCTGGGACTCAAACCATGGTTGGCTGTGTGCGAGTGTCCAGCACTTTAACCATCACGCCACCTGCTGGTCCCTCATTCATTTATTTTAATTTGACCAGAGAGAGGGGGAAAGTGAGAAAGCAAGCCGCCAGGTCTGCGACTCAAACTGTGGTTGGCCATGTGAGAGTGTCCAACACCCCAACCACCATACCACCTGCTAGCCCCCATAACCGCCTATTTGAAGGAAAGAGAAGGCAGTGTTATTTCAAAGTAATAGTACCTCCGACCATCAGATCAAATGACATAATCAGTTGCTTAATCTCTCTATTGGTCTGATTATAGTTTTGCAATAACATATGATTCCTAGGGTAGAAGTTGATAAATAGATTTGCCTTCCACTAAGGAAAATCACACATAGGACATGAATATAAAGTATATATTCACCACATAAGACTAACATTGCACAATCAGTTAAGAGATCAGACTTTTTTTTTTTTTTTTTTTTTTTTTAGGTCTTTGCTATAGGGTGTGCACTCGCCAGAGAGAAAGAGAAAGTAAGAAATTACCCCCGAGGGAATAGCCATGCCACAGTCCCTTCTCCTCTACTCTCCTCTTGGAATTTCGGGCATGCACACACATGCACCTGACGTGTTTTTCAAGCTTCCAGGTACAGGACTCGAACTGTAGTGTCAGCTATGTGGCACCCAGGGCCTTAATCACCATACCATCTGCTGGCCCCAAGTCAGACTGCTTTAGTGATAATATTGGTTATTCCATCATTCATTTTTGTAGTATTTTACACTTTCAAAACCTTTAAATATTTATGATTTCACTGATCTTTCCAACGACACTGTGAGGTCGACAGTCATTATTTAACCTCATCTTGACAGCTCAGTAAGCTGCTGATAAGATACTTGTTTGAGGGCTGGCAGGTGGCGTGGTGGTTAAGGGCTCTGGACTTCCACATGGCCGACCGTGGTTCAAGTCCCAGACCTGGCAGGCTTGCTTTCTCTCGCTCTCCCTCTTTTTTTCTCTCTCTCACTCTGTCCCACTACATAAATAAATACATAAATAAGTAAAGTTAAGTAAAATAATTCTTTTTTTTAAAAAAGATACTTGTTTGAGATGTCACAACTATTTGTGGAACTGAGACAAAACCAAATTTTTGTGTTTTTTTGTTTGTATTTCTTTTTAGTTTTGCTACAGGGCACATGTGCTAGCATGATTGGAGAGAGAGCGAGCGAGAGAAAGAAAGTGAGAAAGCACCCCTGAAGGGGGATAGCCATGCCACAGTCTCCTCTCCTCCACAGATTCTGGCCATGCACATAGGCACGCTCAAGCGTCAGGGTGTCCTTTAAGCCGGTGGGTCCAGGACTCAAACTGCTCAGTTATGTGGCATTCAGCCACCCCTATCACCATGTCACTGGCTCGCTCCCAAAACCACATTTTTAAAAATTTCTTCATGAGCAAGGGTGAGAGGAAGGAGAGGGAGTACATCTCCAATAAGCTCTTGTTTTTTTTCTTTTTTTGGAGAGGTTTTTGCTATAGGGCGCGTGTACTCGCCAGAAAGACAGAGAGAGACAAGAGACGGAAAGCAAGAAATCACCCCCCAGGGGATGGCCATGCCACAATCCCTTCTCCTCCATTCTCCTCTTGGGATCTTGGGCACGCATGCACACGCGCCCGGCATGAGCTTAAGCCACTGGGTCCAGGACATAAATCATGGTAGACTACGTGGGAGTCCAGCGACATAGCCATTATGCTAACTGCTGGTCCCTCCAATAAGGTCTTTTTTATTATTATTATTATCATCATAATCTTGTTTATATTACATTGAATTGCATATAACTTTACAGTGTATTACATTGCTTTTTCTTTTTTTCTTTTCTTTTTTTTTTTGGAGAGGTTTTTGCTATAGGGCGCGTGCGCTCGCCAGACAGACAGAGAGAGACAGAGAGATAGAAAGCGAGAAATCACCCCCCGGGGGGATGGCCACACTGCAATCCCTTCTCCTCCATTCTCCTCTCGGGATCTTGGGCACGCACGCACACGCACCTGGCGTGAGTTTAAGCCACCAGGTCCGGGACTCGAACCGCAGTCAACTACGTGGGAGTCCAGCAACATAGCCATTACGCTAACTGCTGGTTCCACGGTGTATTACATTGCTTTTTCTAAAGGGAATGCCATGCATGTCAGTCAATATCGAGACATTAAAACTTCATCATTCAATATCTTTTCATTGTTTTTCCTGTTCATTATTATTATTATTATTCCAATTACTTTTTTAACCAATCACTATTTCTTATTTTGCTTGTAAAAAGACTTTACCCATCATGAAATACTGCTCAGACCCATCCAATTGAGAATACTATACGTGTCATCATCAACAGGTAATAAGCCATATCTATGTCCCACTAATGTCATGCCTCTCTATTTGTTCTCTTGCTATCTTTCTCTATCCTCTTCTCTCCCCCCCCCATTCCACACTGTCTTATTCTCCTTAAGTATTTTCACTGCATTTATGTTCTCCAATATTTCACTCTCTACCATAAAGTGCGGATAGTTGGTATATATTAAGTGGATACATTCAATATCTTTCTTTCATGTCCTGGCTTACTTCACTCAGCAATAGATTCTCCTTATCTGACCACTTTCTATCAAATGCCAGGGTCTTGTTATTTTTTATGGCTGAGTAGTATTCCATAGAGTATATATGCCACACTTTTCCAATCCATTCATCCATCAGTTTGTGGACATTTAGGTTGGTTCCATGTCTTGGCACCTCCAATAAGGTCTTTATACCACAATCCTAACCCAGCCTCAGCCAGCCCAGATTGTGGGCGTAGGGAGAGCTCCGGGTGCGAATCCAAGGCCTCACCTAGTATGTTCTTCCCTCTGTTTCTGCTTTGTTGCTGTGTGTATGGAAAACACTTGCCTGAACACTTTTATCATTAGACCTTTTTTGATAAAACTCTATGTTCACAACAAAAGAAGTAACTTTAAAAATACATGCAAGTGAAAATATTTTTCTAATCCACCATGATAAAAAATGATTTCTATAAACATTTTGTTAAATATTATTCTAGACTTTAGCCTTCCTATACAAGATTATTAATATGTAGGGTTTTTTAAACTTTATTCATTTATTTAAATTTGACCAGAGAGGGACAGAGTGAGAGTGGGGAGGAGGGGATGAGAAAGCAAACCGCCTGGTCCAGGACTTGACCTGCGGCAGTCATGTGGGAGCACCCTTAACCACCTGCTGGCCCCAATGTATGATTTTAACAGTATTAATCTATCCTGTCCTTCTCACCACACTATGGAACATGAGCACAAGGGTCACAGCATAGTGCCTGTCTTAAAAGTGAATACTTGCCAGCTCATAACTATGTAATATTTCGCACATCGTTCAGTTTTTCAGTTTTTAAAACCTAGAGAGTGTTAAAGATAGCGGCATGTTACGGACCAGGCTATGTTCTCTCCTTCTCTAGTACTAGATCTGGAGTCAGGCGCGCACGTGCCCAGCAGCACCACATTCCCGGGCCTCCCAAGCTCTGATAGGACTGGGATACTAATTCCCTTTCAGAGAACATAATTGAAGGCATGTGTGTTCAGAGGCACTCTGACTCATTTTTCCCTTCCACTGAGCTGGAATACTAATTTGCCTGTAACTGCAGGCAGACGGTCACCCCCAGGAGCCATGGAGAAACATGATAGAAAGAACCTCAGTGCCTGGAGAAAGAGAAAATTGTAGTTGGTTCTTACTTCAAAATGTTTGTGGGAGGGACCAGCAGTTAGCGTAATGGCTATGTCACTGGACTCCCACATAGTCGACACGTGGTTCGAGTCCCGAACCCAGTGGCTTAAATTCATGCCGGGCGGTGTGCGTGCATGCCCAAGATTCCGAGAGGAGAATGGAGGAGAAGGAATTGCAGTGTGACCATCCCCCCTGGGGGGTGATTTCTCACTTTCTATCTCTCTGCCTCTCTCTGTCTGTCTGGTGAGCGTACGCGCCCTATAGCAAAAACCTCTACAAAAAAAAAAAAAAAGTTTGTGGGAAAAGTGGAATTAAAGTATGCATTTATTTTGGTCCGTAAAAGAGCAGTTGTTTTTTTCTTTTTAATAAAATGCATTTTCCATGAGCTTTTTGAAGTATCCTAATATGAAGAAAACTAAAGCAAGATAAGAGGACAGAGACTGAAGGGAGTTGCCATTTCACGTAGGAGTCTGAGGAAGGTCCTTTCTGAGAGGTAATGTCAGAGCCGAGATAACAGAGCAACATGGGGGTGAGGGTGTTGTCTGGGAAGGAGCTCCAGGCAGCCAAAGCAGCACTGGGGGAGGCGTTGAGGCAAGAGCACGTCTGGGGTATTCAGGTCCAGCAAAGAGGTCAAGGTGGATGAAAAGGGGTGAGTAGATTATAGAACATGAGACAGGGGGTGGCAAAAAACCTGACCATAGCGGGAAAATTGGGATTTTCCTCTGAAATCGCTGGAGAATTTGACCAAACGAGTACAGCTATCTAAAAGAATCTTTCCTAGAGCATTGTGGAGAAGAAACTGGCAGGAAAAGTGTAGAAGCTGGGAGGAGAGGCAGGAAAGAGGCTCAGCTGTCCAAACGAAAGGCAGTGGTGGTTTAGACTGGGGATTGTTGGCGGAGTGAGAAGCAGTTGGATTCAGGATGAAGAATACAAAAGACATGTTAGTTATTTAGCTACCTGTAGTTAGAACCTTGGAACCTTCAGAACTGTGAACAAAGATGATTACCTGTGGTATAAGGTACATTGTTTTTCATCATAAACTCTTTCTTTTTTTTTTTTTTTTTTTTTTTTGCCATAGGGTGCGTGCACTCGCCAGACAGAGAGACACAGAGAGACAGAAAGCGAGAAATCACCTTCCAGGGGGGATGGCCACGCTGCAATCCCTTCTCCTACATTCTCCTCTCGGGATCTTGGGTACACACGCACACACGCCCAGTGTGAGTTTCAAGTCACCGGGTTCGGGACTTGAACCGCGGTCAACTACATGGGAGTCCAGCGACACAGCCATTACGCTAACTGCTGGTCCCCATCATAAACTCTTATGCACTGCTTTTTATAAAACTATGTACATGTATTACTTTGATTTAAAAACTACAAGAAGCAAAACATTTTATTTTTGAAGTTTTTTGTGTCAATATCTATAGGCCAAGCTCATTCTTTTCAATATTTTTTCATTGCCAAAGAGTGCAAGCATTTGTCAGAGACAGAGAAAAAGAGGAGGAGGGAAAAAGCAACCCCCCATGGGATTTGGTCATGCTGCAATCCCTTCCCCTCCATTTTTCCATCCTGTTGGGATTTGGGGTAACAACACCCATATACGTGGTGTAGTTTTCTTTTCTTTTTATTAGTAATTTGATAGAGGGCTCATGAACTCAACAAGGAAAGGGGAAAAAAAGAAGAAGCATCTCCATGCAAGATGGTCATGCCACAGTTTCTTCTTCTACATCTCTCCCTCCTTCCAGGATTTTGGATATGCATGCACCTATGTTTTGCATGATATGCATGTCCAGTATGTTTTTCAAGCCATGGGGTCCAGGACACAAGCCATGCAGTCAGCCATGTGAAATCTGGCTGTCTTAACCACCACTCCATCAGCTGGCCTGTGCCCGATGTGCTTTTCAAGCTACTGGGCCCAGGATTTGAACCACTTATGGACATGTGGGGCCTGATTCCCTTAACTACTAGGCTATAAGGTCAGTCTCTTTTTTTTTTAGTGAGAGATTTTTAATACAAGGGTACGTGTACTTGCCAGAGAGACCGAAAGAGATAGACAGAAAGTCAGAAATCACCCACCAGAGAATGGCCATGCCACAATCCCTTCTCCTCCATTCTCTTCTCAGGATTTTGGGCAGACATGCACATGCACCTGGTGTTAAGTTTTTTTTTTTTTTAGAATATTTTATTTTATTTTATTTTATTTTATTTGACTAGAGAGGGACAGAGAGAGAGAGAAAGAGGGAAAGTGAGAAAGTAAGCCACCAGGTCCAGGACTTGTGGGAATCCAGAGCCCTTAACCACCATGCTCCCTGTCAGCCCCCCATTGTAAGTTGGTTTTTTTGTTTTGTTTTGTTTTGTTTTGAGAGATTTTTGCTATAGGGCGTGTGTGCTCACTGGAAAGACAAAGAGACAGAAAGTGAGAAATCACCCCCCTGGGGGAAGGCCATGCCACAATCTCTTCTCCTCCACTCTCCTCTCTGGATCTTGGGCACACACGCACATGTGCCTGGTGTAAGTTTAAGCCACTGGGTCTGGGACTCGAATCGCGGTCAACTACATGAGAGTCCAGTGACGTAGCCATTATGCTATCTGCTAGTCCCCTCCATTATAAGTTTTAAACCGTTGGGTCCAGGACTCAAACTGTGGTTGACTATGTGGGAGTCCAGCAATGTAACCATTGTACCATCTGCTGGTCCTGCCAGCTCAGATTTTAAAGGAATTTAAAAAATTTTATTGATTTACAAAAGTAGAGGAAAAAATCCTAAATTTCATAAAGGACTTCAGATATTCAAAACAGTCTTGAGAAAGAACAAAGCTGGAAGCATTACTTTTCCTGATTGCAAAATAATTATGAAGTTATAGTAATTAAAACAGTAAAGTACTAGCATAGAGCAGACATAGAGACCAGTGGAACAGAAAAAATATATAAATAAACCCATACAACTAACCTTCAAAATCTTTAGAAATGGCATCAAGAATACACCTGGGAAAAGGACAGTTTCTTCAACCAAAGGTGCTTAGAAGATTAGATACCACATGCAAGGGTGATTTCTTGCTTTCTGTCTCTTGTCTCTCTAGCGAGTGCACACACCCTATGGCAAAAATCTCCCTAAAAAAAAAAAAAAAGACTAGTTTTTTGAATGATTGGTAGCATTCATCTGTTAAAGTACTCTTCTGTTAACCTGTTGTAGGTATTTTCTATAAGGAAGGTTTACTGACCACAGGCTTCATTTCTTTGATGGGTAATGAACTATTCATGTTTTATATTTCTTCTTGAGTAATTTTTAGAAAACTATATTATCTAGGAATACATCTACTTAATCTAAATCTTGATATAAATTGGCATAAAGTTTATATTCTCTTATTATCTGTTTCACTCCTTTATTGTGAAATACAGACACATAGAAATGCATAAGATAGCTTAATAAATAAGTATAAAATTTTAAAAAGTGTAATTTTAATCAATAGTTAAGACAATATTAAGAAAAGAATATTGGGGCCAGCGGATGGCGTGGTGGTAAGGGTGCTGGACTCCCACATGGCCGACCATGGTTCGAGTCCCAGACCTGGCATATTGCTTCCTCACTTTCTCTCGCTCTCACTCTCTTGCTCTGTCCCTCTTTTGTCAAATTAAAATAAACAAATAAATAACATTAAATAAAATAATTTTTTGAAAAAAATAAAACATTAACAGCAATGTTGGATAGGGATAAAAGGTAATAAATAGGATTAATGGAAATTCTCACCTTTAATGGAAATTCTCACCTTAAAATCAAAACCTCATTAGATCTTAAATGAATTTATAAGAAATTTTTGGGACCAGCAAATGGCATAGCAGTTACATTGCTGAACTCTCACATGGCCTACCATGGTTCAAGTTTCAGACCTGGTGGCTTCAAACGCACATGTGCGTGCGTGCCAAAGATCCCAGGAGAAGGGGTTGCGGTGTGGCCATCTCCCCTGGCAGAGGGGTGACTTCTTGCTTTCTTTCTCTCCAGTGAGTACACGAACCCTATAGCAAGCAAGCAAGCAAGAAAGAAAGAAAAGAAAAGAAGAAAACTTTATAGGTAGAACATCCAGAAGCATAAAAATGTTAGATGATGTGCCTGAATTTACATACTAAACACCCTAATGTACTATCTAAGATTGTACCCCAATCTTTGTCATATTGTCATAACCCAGATGTCACGGGGACCCTCCGTGCCTCTCAGAGATCCAAAACCAGCAATTACTGTACACAGTCAAGTCTGGAAAGCTTCCCACTCAGTTAATTCCCAGGGCTGGTGCCCCACTTCCCTCAAGTACCTGCATCCTTGTGCGTCCTTTCCGTGTGTACTGTGTTGGTTCCTCAGAGTCCCTCATACACAGCATTAGTGAGCAGGAGTGGATCTAGGTTAATGGAACCTGAAGCTTACACGGTAATCAGCATGCTTAGTGATTTGGTAGAGGATGGAGGGATGCCCTGTAATAAGCAATTTAAAACTCCATACTAGGCAGGCCAGCTCATGGCCTGGTGGTTACGGCAGCTGGATCCCACATGGCCAACTACATGATTTGAGTCCTGGGCCTGGCAACTTGAGAAGCATGCCCAGAGCGTGTGTGTGCGTGTGCCCAGAGTCCCGAAAGGTGGAGAGGTGAGAAGGGATTGTGGCTTGACCGTTTCCATTCCAAGTACTTTCTCATCCTCCTCTCTTTCTGGCAAGCACACACACCCTCTAAATAAAAGATCCATACCAGACATTTCTGTTACCCAGTGCCCCCATTCTATAGAGCAGTTTGACCTTCCTTAGACAGCTAGGTGGCTGTTGACTCCTAGGCCCAGGACAGCAGGGGACAGTCACCCTCTAATTGGAACACTCGCCAGACTATCCCTTTAAGTTTTATTTTGACACGAATTTGAGTCATCTAGTCATGTTTTTGCCTGCCTGCTTTTCCTAGTCAAAGGGACCGCAAAGCTAATTTGAATGTTTCTAGCAGGCCCTTGACCAGAGAATAATCTTTTGTCTATTCAGTCATCTCCTTCCACAGAGGACATGGCCTGAAAAGGAGCAAACAGAACAGTGGAGAAAGAATGTGGTGGTCAGGGGCACAGAACTCCCATGCGGCCAACTGCGGTTCGTGTCCCGGACCTGGTGGCTTGCTCGCTCTCTCTCGCTCTCTCTCTCTCACACACACACACACACACACACACACACACACAGATTCTGTCCCTCTCTGGTCAAATTAAAATAAATAAATACATACATAAAATAAAGTTCAATAAAATAATTCTTTGAAAAAAAACAAAAGAACAAGATATCCACAAGATATCCACCCAGCCTGCTGGAGTGACAGATATCGGTAACAGATGTATCTGACATACACTGGGGAACTTGAAGTACAAAGAAATTGAATCTTGACTAAATTCACACAGTGAACAATTGGCAATTAACTCGTCTAAAATAGTTTAAAATTTGCCTCCCTCTTAAGCGATGAGGCCAAACTCTCATCTTAGATACGTAATACCACCATTCTCAGTACAGGATGCGCTAAGTCAGTACTTAATAAATCTTTGAGAATTGAATTGAAAGTATTTCGTTAATAATGTCACATCCAGTAAACCCCAGAATAGCTGAACTTAAATTATTAATGCAGTCCTTTTGTTTTATGGACAAAGGAGTGAAGTGGAAAAAGAACAAGACTTAAAACCTGATGTCGATGTCCTGACTCTACTATTTATGGGAGGTGTGACTTTGCGGGTCCTCAGATCATTCTGAGCTGAGGTTTCTTCATCTGTGGTATCAATTTCACAGGGTAGTTGGGGATGAAATATGATAGCATTATGAAAATACTTTGTTAATAGGAACCATAAAACACATATGCATCACTATTACAACCACTTTTATTGCAGATGTGATTTCTAGAAAGAGATAAAGGGCGTGTCCAAGGTCACAGAATTAGGAAATGGCATTCTGGTCTAGAACCCAGACCACCCGACTCTTTCTTAGGCCACATTGTCGTTTTGGTTTAGCAAAACCTTGATTTTAAACCCCACATATATGACAGCACTATGCTTTTTGTTTGTAATACCTTTATCAAGTAATAGCTTCAGTGTGAAATTTCTTGACTTCTTGAGGTGCTGGGTGAAAGAGGAGTTATTTATTTATTCTTAGATTTTTGCCTTGGGCACGCATACTCGCTGAAGAGAAAGAAATAAAGACAGTGAGAGGGGCAAAGTGAGAAATTAGCCCTCTGGGGGGATGACCATGCTGCAATCCCTTCTCCTCCACTCTCCTCCTAGGATCTTAGACATGCACACACACGCCCAGTGTGAGTTTCCAGCCACCACCAGGTCTGGGACTCAGACCATGGTTGGCCATGTGGGAGTCCAGCGACACAACCGCCACCATCTGCTGGCCTCAGGAAGGGTACATCTGAGAGCAAGGTGTTCTAATGTCCCAGTTAGAAATAGATCATTCGGTGTGGCTGGCTCCTGAGGAGCTCTGCGAGCAGCTGCTCTCCCAGATACCCCTTTGAATATCTGAAGCATGAAACACTCACGTTCTCACTAAGTTCTAACAGGACCGTTGTCGTCATCTTCAGTGACTCATTAAAGCACAGCATACTTGCAGATTACATGAAAACTTTCCTTTATGTATCCACTATTTAAGATTCTTATATGTTTTCTGTTTTTTTTTCTGTATTAGGTATTGGGTTGTCGGAAAAGTCATGAAATATTTTTCTGTTTTTCTGTGCAAAAACATGTCATGACTTTTCCAACAACCCAATATTTTGTTACTGGGGCCAGCAGGTGGCATGGTGAGTAAGGTGCTGGACTTTCACATGGCTGACTTTGGTTCAAGTCCCAGACCTGGCAGCTTGTTTTCTCATTTTTTCTCTGTCTCTCTGGTCAAATTAAAATAATAATAAATAATGGGACCAGCAGTTGGTGTAATGGCTGTGTCGCTGGACTCCCATATAGTAGACCATAGTTCGAGTCCCTGCCCCGGTGGCTTAAAATCATACTGGGACATGTGCATGTGTGCCCAAGATCCCATGAGGAGAATGGAGGAGAAGGGATTGCGGTGTGGCCATCCCCCCGGGGGGGGGGGGTGATTTCTCGCTTTCTGTCTCTCTGTTTCTCTCTGTCTTTCTGGCGAATGCATGCACCCTATAGCAAAAACCTCTCCTCCCCCCAAAAAAAATAATAATAAATAAAATTAAATAAATAATTATTATTTTAGTACTTTGTCACTAATCTACTGGGTTTGTAATTTGTATTCACTCTTCAGAACCTTGTATCTTATCAAGAGGATAGTATCTACTTTAAGGCCTAGATCAAATTTACTAGTTAGAATCATTTATACTTTGAATACTGTGGATGATCTTATTGATTTAAAAAATTATTTAGGTCACGGATAATCTGTGGTGTGGTAACAGCATCATACTTTATAATAGGAATCTACCTTATTAACCCGAATCATTTGCTTAACTCCTGATGTACAGCTTAAGGGTGCAGCAGGTCAGTAGGCTGGCAACCCCCAGCAGATGCTAAGGGTCATTGCAGCTCAGAAATTCTTTCTTCAGCTTAGTAAGGTCTGTTATTGACTCTCTTGATCATATATTTTCTTTTTTTCTTTGAATTCTCCTGCTCCAAGACTTCTGTTTAGTTCTCTTGTATGATATCTATCCCTTTGTCCAGTGTCTCATTCACATCATGTAATGCTTTCATGATTTAATTGAATTGTTTGCCTGTATTCTCTTCTTTTACTTCACTGAGTTTCTTAGGATCATTATTTTAAATTCCTTTTGGGACATTTCAGAGATTCCGTTCTCTGTGGGGTCTGTTGCTGAAGCATCATTGCATTCTTTTGGGGACATCACATCACTCTGCTTTCTCGTCTATCTCGTGTCCTTCTGTTGATTGTTTTACACCTGGTGAACCAGATGGTGAATCAGCTTTATAGGATGTCTTTCATGGTGAAAGATGCTCTGGTAGATGCATCCTAAGATGTTGGTTGTGTGGGGCAAGTTGGCTTTGGTTCCAAGTGGGTGCAGTAGTGTGGTTTTCCTGTAAGTCTTCAGCTCTAATCAGCATCGGTGATGCCTGAAAGTGACTCAGTGGCCTAGGCTGGCTGCCTCCATGAATTGTGTGGTGGGAAAGGGAGACTCCTTAGGAGCTTGGTGGTGACAGAGCTCACTCTCCCATCTGCGTCCTCAATACTGGGGACGTCAGGACCTCTCTGAAGCTCAGCTGTGAGCAAGGTCACTCACTGGCTGCTCTTGTGGGATGTGGGGGTAGGACCACTCAGTGTACTGTTGGACTGTGGGCAGGACACTGGCTGCTCCCATGGGATGTAGCGGGGAGCAGTGAGGCTACTCCAGTGACTCTCAGTGCCGGTGGCTGTAGGAAAGGTTGCTTGCCCAGTTGCTCTGGTGGGGTGCAGGTGGGTGGTTTGTCACAGGATGATGATGTGCAGCTGCAGCCTAGGTGGGGGAGAGTACAACACAGCCTGAACAGTTCCTGGGCAATTCAGTGGTGTGGAGCCCCCAGCCACTCCCCAAACTGGGCTCACAGCCTGTAAGGGCTCCTGGCTTCCCCGCAGTAAAGACTGCAAGTGCAACGTGTTAATGGGGGTTGCTGGGTTCTCTTGTTTACACCCTCCCCGTCATGAGAAGTCCCTTCCAGTTCCAAGCCAGTCTCAGCTGGGGAGACAGGGAACTTTGCTGCCCTCTCTACAAGGCCAGCCTGGGACTCTGTGCTCCTCGTCTTCCACACCCTCGCTGCACTTCAGCACTCCCCCTCAGACACTACAGTTGAGTATTATCTGCATAGTCTTTGTTTCATTTCTTTTTGTTATGGAAGAGAAGCAGGTTAGATACCTCTAGTGAGCCATCTTGCCAAAATTTTTACAAAGGAAATTCTCTGAACCTAAAGCTTTTGACAAGTTAGGCTACTGGAACCATTCCAACAAGTGTGTCAGTCGTCTTCTCAAAGGTAGGTTAGAAAGTGATTTCCTATCTGTAAGGAGGGATTGTGATGTGACCATCCCCCATTAGGGCTGCTTTCTCCCTTTCTCGGGAGCACACATACCCTCTAGCAAATTAAAAATAAATAAATAAGTAAATAAATTCTGTTGTGAAGAAATATAGGACAAGAAATTAGGGGTCTATTCTTCTAATAGATGGAGATGAGAGAGGCATAGTCCCAGAAAGACGCAAACTACAAAAACTTAATCAACAAATAATTTGACTTTACTTCTGAATTCTCCTCAATAACATGAGAGGGGTAACCACTTATCAGTGTTACCTTAATATCAAACCAGAGGCACCACAAGAAAAGAAAAAACAGAGACCAATATTTTTTATGAATATGGATGCAAAAATCCTCAACAAAATAATAGCAAGTCTCAAATACAGTAACTTATAGAAAGAACTGTGCACCATGATTAAATGGAATTTCTCCCAGGAATGCAAGGTTAGTTCAACATCTAGGAATCGATTAATGTAAGTATTTCTTGTTGAGGTGCCAGCAGGAGGCGTTGTTAAGGCACTGTCCTCCCGCATGGCCAATTACAGTTAGAGACCGAGACCAGACAGTTTGAAAATCATGCCAGGTGCATGTGCATGCATGCCCACAGTCTCGAAAGGAGGACGAAGGGGAAGTGACTGTAGTGTGACCGATCCCCTCAGGGGGTGCGTTCTCACTTTTTCTCTCTCTCTCTCTCTGGCAAGAACATGTGCCCTATAGCAATTTTTTTTTAATAAAAGAATATTGTTCAGCAATAAAAAGGAATGAAGTATTGGTACATACTACAACTTGGATGAATCTTAAAAACATGCTAAGTGAAAGAAACCACTCCAAAAAGAGCCATATATAATGTGATTCCATTCCTATGAAAGCCCAGAATAGGGGAATCTACAGGGACAAAAAGCTAGGTTAGTGGTTACCAGAGGATGATTGTGGTGGGGTGGGAAGGGCGTGGGGGTGAGGGATGAGGGAATGCAGGAATAGCTAAGTAGTACAGGTTTCTTTTTGAGATGGTGAAAATTTCCTGTAATTGATTGTGGTGATAGTGTACATATAATAACGATTATACAAGAAAATGTAAACCATTGAATTATAACTTTTAAGTGGATGAATTATATATATAAATTATATCTCAATAAAGATGTGTAGGGGACAAAAAAGAATGGGATCATCTCCAAAATATTTTGTTAAATAAGATAACAAGATGCAAGGAGGGCAAAAGGATTATCCCATTTTCTGGTGTGTGAAGATGGTTACATGAGTTCATAAATGTTAAAATTCAAGAACTTTGCAACAAAATAGAAAAAAGGCCATTTTATTGTATGATATTGCTTTAAAAAGTAAATCTTGGGACCAGCAGTTAGCGTAATGGCTATGTCGCTGGACTCCCACATAGTCGACCGCAGTTCGAATCCCGGGCCCGGTGACTTAAACTCACGCTGGGCGCGTGTGCATGCGTGCCCAAGATCCCGAGAGGAGAATGGAGGAGAAGGGATTACGGCGTGGCCATCCCCCCTGGGGGAGTGATTTCTCGCTTTCTCTCTCTCTGTCTCTCTCTGTCTTTCTGGCGAGCGCACACGCCCTATAACAAAAAGCCTCTCAAAAAAGAAAAAAGTAAATCTTAAAACACCAGCAATTGAGACAGGAGAGGAATTCATCGTGACCAGATTTGGTGAACACCAGGGAAGATGTCAAGAAGAAAATCACATTTGAGAGTACACCTGAAGGATGATTAGACTGTGGACAGACACGTATTTAAGGAGAGATTAGATTTGATGGGGAAAGGAAGGCCATTCAGACTATGTTAATTATGGGCAAAAGGGAGCCAGCAGATGGCATAGCGGTTACGTCACTGGACTCCCATATGGCCAACCACAGTTTGAGTCCCAGACCCAATGACTTGAAACTCATGCCGGGCGCTGTGTACGTGCCCAAAATCCTGGGAGGAGAGTGGAGGAGAAGGGATTGCAGCATGGCAATCCTCCCAGGGGGGTGACTTCTCACATTCCCTCTCACTGTCTCTGTCTCTTGCTCCAGAAGTGAGTACGTGCGCCGTAAGGCAAAAATCTCTGCCAAAAGAATAATAATAATGAGCAAAAGTACAGGTGAGAGAGTGTCTGACTATCTAGGGGAGCATTAATTGTTTAGTTCTGGTAAACTGGAGGATATATACAAGAGGAATTCAGTTAAGTTTGTGGGAAAATGGAGTTAAAGGATGAGTTTATTTTGGTGCAAAAATTTTTAAATCCATGCATAGTTTTTTCATAATGTGCATTTCTGATTGATTTTTTTGGTTAAATCTGTTAGAGGGGGCCAGCAGGTGGCATGGTAGTTAAGGGCGCTGGACTTCCACATGGCCAACCGGACCTGGCGGCTTGCTCTCTCTCTCTCTCTCTCTCTCTCTCTCTCTCTCTCTCTCTCTCTCTCTCTCTCTCTCTCTCTTCCCCCCCCCCCGTCAAATTAAAATAAATAAAGTTAAATAAAATAATTCTAAAAATTAAAAAAAAAAATTGCTACAGGGTGTGTGCACTCCATAAAGAGAGAGAGAAAGTCCCTCTCTTGAGGAATGTTCACACCACAATCTCTTCTCCTCCATCTTTACCCCCTTTCAGGATTTTGGGCACATTCATGTGCCAACATGTTTTTCAGTCCACCGAGTTCTGGACTCGAACTGTGCAGTTGACCTTGTGGGAACCAGCCACCTTAACCACCATGCCATTGGCATGAAAATCTCCTTGAACAAGAAAGAGAATAAAATCAGATCATGGATTTTCTTGCATGTCAGGTTGAGAATTGAACACTATTATATAGTCAGCGATCAACAGTATTTGATCAGAGATCTGCCTTGGGGGTATTATTCTAAAAATAAGAACTAAGTTAGGGGCCAGCCAGTGGCATCATGGTTAAAGTAACTGGGTTCCACATGACCAACTGCACACTTTGGGTCCCACATCTGGCAATGTGAAATACACCCTGGACACGTGCATGTGTGACCCAAATCCAGAGAGAATGGAGGAGAAGGGATTGCAGCATGATCATCGTCCCTGGACAGGATAGATGCTTTCTCGCTTTCTCTCTCTCTCTGTCTCTTTCTGGTGAGTGCACATACCCTATAGCAAATTGAAAAAAAAAAAAAAAACTAAGTTGGAACCCATGTAAAAGGCTCTTATATTACTTTGGGCAAATGAAAATGAAGGACTAATAAAGGTAAGAGAAGTCTAAGAGAGGTAGAGGCATTGTGAGGAACTTGGCACCTGGCTGCAAGAGAGAAAATCAAAAAATTAAACTGTAGGCTTTAGGGCTGAGCAGCTAGGCTGGTAGTACTGTTAAGAAGAGGAGGAAAAACAAAGACGTTTGTTTTAGGTGAAAAGTTGGTAAGTTTAGTTTTGGGTTTGTTTAGTTTGAAGAGCTAATATCTAAATAAGAGATTTAGGGCCAGTCTGTGGCGTGGTAGTTAAGGTGGCTGGATCCCACATAGCCAACTGCACAATCCCAGACCATGTAGCTTGAAAAACACACCAGGCGTATGTATATTTGTGCCCAAGATCCCAAAAGGAAGAAGAAATGGAGGAAAAGAGAGTGTGGTGTGACCATCCCCTCTGGGTGATGCTTTCTCACTTCTCTGTCTCTCTCTAGCAAGTGTGCACAATCTCTAGCAGATTACAAAAATAATAATAATTATAATTATATGAGATGTAGAAGCCATGTATAACAGTATATCAGAAAAAGCAGTTGACCTCTTTCTTTACCTGTAAAATTAGATTTGGATTCAAAAGTTGGTATGTTACAGGGATTGAGAGCTAAGATTTTAGAGCCTTTGTTTCCTGGCTCCACTTCTCACTAGCAGGGAAAACAAGAAATCACCCTGTAGGAGGGATGGCCACACTGCAGTCCCTTCTCCTCCATTCTCCTGTCGGATTTTGTGCACACACACAGTCACCCAGTGTGATCCTCAAACCGCCAGGTTCAGGGCTCAAACCAAGGTCAGCCATGTGGGAATCCAGCATCTTAACCACCATGCCACCTGCTGGCCACTCTCACTAGCCTTTTAACCCTGGACATGTTATTTATTTCCCCGGACCTCAGATTCTATAAAATGGGGATGAAAACTGTATACCTACCTAATGTGGCTGCTGTGAAGAACATGTATGTACACACACACCTTATTTAATGGACTCTTACATTGTAGGTGACATTCTTTCAGATCGTTTGGCCCTTTGTTACTGGGTCAATTTTCTGTGAGACTGGCATTCCAAAGGGGAGATCAGAGCCCCTACACAGGTTAATTAATTATTTCTTCTCTGAGCTATTTTTAGGTAGATGAGATGAAATAGCAAAGGCGAAAATGGAAGAACACAAGAAGGGGCAAAGACAAAATGTCGAGGAACATTAATATTAGAGAATAAAAGGCAGGGGTGTATGGGAGGGGGCAGCGAAGGAACATTCAAAGAGAACCAGGAGATACTCTAATGATGCCACATGGAATAGAAAAGGTTAAGGCAAATTAGTTCCTAATATTTACTGAATTTTTAATATCTGCTCAGTATCATGCTGAGAGTGTTATTTCAAATTTAAAACATCCCTAAGAAGCAAGTAGTATTAATAGTGTTACCACCATCCAATGTGTAATGATCTACCTGAAAACTCCTGCAGTGTTAAATTTGGAGGCAGCCTCAGATTGTTACCTTGGTGGCGACTACTGGCAGAGGTGTGCATTGGGTAGTCAGAAAAATCATGACACATTTTTGTGTAGAAAAACAGAAAAAATAGGGAGCCGGCAGGTGGCATGGTGGTTAAGGGTGCTGGATTCTCATATGGGCGCTGGACTCTCAGATGGCCAACCACAGTTCTAGTCCCAGACCTGGAGGCTTACTTTTTTACTACCCCCCCCTCTTTCTGTCCCTCTCTGGTCAAATTAAAATAAATAAAGTTAAATATTTCTTTTTAAAAATGGAAAAAATATGTCATAACTTTTCTAACAACCCAATATAACACTTTGTTTATTTGCGCTTAAGTTTAGAATAAGCCCCAAGTAAAACAATGGAAATGTATATAGAGCTATTAGTTCTTATATGATTTAATTATGTCAACATACAGGAATTTAACTTTAACTTTTATGTAGGCAAACGGTTCACTTTTGTCCATTTTATTGTGTGTTAAAATAATATCCCTCTTCTATACATTCTTTTCTTGACCCAAATGAAATATTAACCTAAGATCAAGATGAGGAAGAAAAACAACTGAGATGAATGTCTTTACTAAAGTACCAATAAATTTGTCAAATTAAAAAAAAAAGTTATCCACGTATTATAGAGGATAATACATGGAAAATTGCTCAGAGAGAAAACATAGAATATTGCTCAGAGTTACCGAGTTGATAAGAGGTAGAACCAAGATAGCATACCAGATCTATGCTCTTAATGCGATTCCTTCTGTGAGAGTTGTCTTTCATATTTAATCAAAGCAGTTAAATGTTGGTTCAAGAATATACATGGATTAATGGGATAGGAGAGTGTAGAAAAACTGCCCATCTCTACAACAGAATGTAACTTCAGTAAACATTTTAAATAAATGGACAAAAGGTGCCTTGTTTGATCAATGTATTCGGGAAATTACCCATTTGGAAAATAATTAATTAATTTTGACCCCATATTTTTTAAATCTACATACAGTTTAAGCACCCCTGATCCAAAAATCTAAACCTGAAATGCTCAAAAAATCTGTAAGTTTCTTTTATTAAATGAGTTTTTGGTCCATTTCTTAGTCTATTCTTCTGAAACTCCTGTGATGTATGTATTTGTTTACTTAATTAATATCCCCTGTGTCCTAGAGGCAGCCTTTATTCTTTTCAACATTTTATCTATTTTTCTTCTGATTGGATGATCTCCAAAGATTTATCTTCCAGCTCTGAAATTCTTTCTCCAAGTTAATCTAAACTGCTATTGAAGCTCTCTGTTGAATTAGTATTTTAAATTTCATTTGTTGGGTATTTCAGTTCTAGAATTTCTATTATTTTTTATGATTTCTGTCTCTGATGAATTTCTCATTCTGGTCTTATGTTGTTTACGTGCTTTCTTTAAATTATCTATCAATATTTTCCTGTATCTTGCTAAATCTCTTGAAAATTATTATTTTTCAAATAATAATTATTCCAAATAAAAATATATTTCAAATAAAAATTATTCCCTTCCAGGCATTTTAAGAATTTCCTTATCTTTGGGATCGTCTATGACTGTGTTCGTATGGGGGTGCCACGTTTCCTTGCCTTTTCATGTGTCTTGCGTCCTTCTATTGATATCTGCACATCTGGTGGGAAAGTCGCATTTTCATCCCTTTAAAAAGGGGGCAGCTTTCTAAGTGGAAGATTTCTTTCTCAAAAACATGCCCTTTATTGTGGAGTATGTGGGTATTTCAGTGTTGAGTGGGTGTAGAAGTGTACTCTCCACGTTTTCTTCTGTTGTGCTCACTGACAGTGGTGACATGACTTCAGCACTCACATAGACTTAGAGCGTGTGTGGTAGTTGTGAGGCAGTTTTGTTCGGGGTGGCAATGACCTAGTCAGCCCTTTGGCCATGGCAGTGGTAGGGACCAAGGTGTCTGCCTGCAGTCTCAAGGGAGCTTGCCAACCCAGTAGTGGAGAGGGAACAGTCATCAGGACAGCAGGGCTGAGAGTGCCCTGGGGACCAGTCAGATTTGGAGGGCTCCTGCAGTGGGAGGGGCCGTGTGCTCTCTGGAGCAATATGGATTCTCTGTAGTTCCGATTGTGGGTGACATCAACAAATTGCTGGGATGCTGGTTACATAGGTCCATTTTATTTGTCAGAACTCATTGAATTGTACATTTTAAATCTGTACATTATTCTTTGTAAATGAAAAAAAAAGAGAAATCCATATGTAGATCTATAAGACATTGTTAAATGAAAAAAGCAAACTACAGAATGAAATATATATTATAATACCATTTATATAAAGAAAAAATAATTACCACCAAACAGAATTATTTCTGTGGATTCACATTATCATGCATGTATATATATCATGCTTCTTGGGTCCAGCTGCCTCACTCCACTGGAAGATTCTTCCTGTAGTGTCCGTCTTCTGTGACCTTAGGGTTTCATTCTAGGATGCAAAAAAAAAAAAGGAAAGACTTTTAGGGAACCAGCAGTTAGTGTAATGGCTATGTCGCTGGACTCCCACGTAGTCGACCGCAGTTCACATCCTGGACCCGGTGGCTTAAAACTCACGCCAGGGCGCGTGTGCGTGCGTGCCCAAGATCCCAAGAGGAGAATGGAGGAGAAGGGATTGCGGCGTGGCCATCCCCCCCTGGGGGGTGATTTCTCGCTTTCTGTCTCTATGTCTGTCTCTGTCTGTCTGGTGAGCGCATGCACCCTATAGCAAAACCTCTCAAAAATAAAAAATAAAAAAGGAAAGACTTTTATATTGTATTATCATAGCATAAATGTCATTTTCCCTACTTAGTATAATATTCACTGGTATAATATTCTCTAGTGAAGAAAGATAAATCAATTTCTATAAATTTTAATTAATAAAAAAAAGACTTTATATAGTGATTTTGAAACTACTGGATCATTGGGAAAGTCATGACGCGTCTTTGCATAGAAAAATGGAATAATACATCCTGACTTTCCTGACGACCTAATAGCGCGTTCTGACAGACAGCCTGACACAGTGGAGCTGCCACTGAACTTGAGGTAGTCAGATGGCCGCGGTTCTTGGCCCTGACTCTGCTGAGAAGTAAATGGGTATATTTTGGAACAAGGTGTTTAAATAACTGGACCTCGGTTTCCTCTTTGGCTAAACATTGAGCTGGAGTGGCTGATCAAAGGTGTTCCTAGCCTGAGATGCAATAAACCCTGTTGATTTGCATGGACCTTACATGAAATTGGTCACAATTTATATGTAAAATACATGAAAAATAAGGTTTTTGCTTTTATGTTTTGAAACAGGTGACAACCAAAGCCAAGCAACTGAAGGATTCCGTTACCTGCTCCCCAGGTGAGTGAGCACCTGCTCTGTCCCATTACCGTAACGTGGCTCCTTTCAAATACATTCCTCCTCCGTGCCCCCTCTTCTCCTTTTTACTAGGCCAGTACTCACCAGAGAGTGACTGAGAGAGGAGAAAGCACCCCCATGGGGAACAGTCTACACGGTCCGCAGTCCCTCCTCCTCCATCTCCCCCTCCTCCTCCATCTTCCCCTCCTCCATCTCCCCCTCCTCCTTCATCTCCCTTCCTCCTCCGTCTCCCCCCTCCTCCTCCATCTCCCCCTCCTCCTCCATCTCCCCCTCCTCCTCCATCTCCCCCTCCTCCTCCATCTCCCCCTCCTCCTCCATCTCCCTTCCTCCTCCGTCTCCCCCCTCCTCCTCCATCTTCCCCTCCACCTCCATCTCCCCCTCCTCCTCCATCTTCCCCTCCTCCATCTCCCCCTCCTCCATCTCCCCTCCTCCTCCATCACTCCCTCTCTTTGGGCATCAGGCACACACGCTCATGTGCGTGGTGTGTTTCTCAAGCCACTGAATCTATCAAAAGGAAGACATTTCTGGACTCGGTCACTAACAAAGCTATTTGGGCACAGAAACAGAGACAGGCAATAGGAGGCTGTGTGAGAGGAGCCCGCCCCCAAGATAGTCTCAGGAAATTGTTGGTGAAAATGTATTCCTGCCAAGGCGGTGCAGTTGAATGAACTGGGTCGGACTTCCAAGTACAGTAGCGGTAGTTGAACACTGACGGGTATCTCTGAGTGACGCCTGTGGCTAGGAGAGGGAGAAGGCGCACCTCTCCTGTCAGGCAGTGGCAGCAGAAGCAGACCCCAGACCCCATGTCGGTGGCTCGCAGATGGAGAGGACAAAAAGCTAAACCAGTGTGATACTTGGCCACACCCAGGTTCCCTGCCGCTCTCTAAACGTACCACTGAGTCTGTCACAGACATAATTACTCATTGGACTCGATTTTGTACTTTGGGCTTTTTTGCGTTTCTTTTTGGTTGTTGCTGCCATAGGGTATGTGTGCTCACCAGAGAGACAGTGAGAGACAGAGACAGGGAAGGTGAGAAATCACCCCCTAGGGCTGGCCACACTGCAATCCCTTCTCATTCTCCTTTTAGGATTTAGGGCAACATGCACATGTGCCTGGTGTGATTTTCAAGCCACTGGTTCTGGGACTTGAACCACAGTCAGCCATCAGTGTCTTTAACTACCATGCCACCTGCTGGTCCCAGCAGTTTGTTAATAAATTTTAAAGATCCAAAGGACTTGGAAAAAGCAGTGCTTTTTATTTTATTCACTATATTAACGAAGGCTCTCCAAGAAAGGTTGATTCATCAAGACCATAAATCTATGCTTCTGAAACACGATTGGGAATTCTTTTTTTTTTTTTTTTTTTTGGAGAGGTTTTTGCTATAGGGCGCGTGCGCTCACCAGAAAGAGAGATAGAAAGCGAGAAATCACCCCCCAGGGGGGATGGCCACGCCACAATCCCTTCTCCTCCGTTCTCCTCTCAGGATCCTAGGCACGCACACACACGCGCCCGGCGTGAGTTTAAGCCACCAGGTCCAGGACTCAAACCGCGGTTGACTACGTGGGAGTCCAGCGACATAGCCATTACACTAACTACTGGTCCCCATTATTGGAAATGCTAACATTGTTTCCTAAGATTGTGGATGCCTTTCAAATACTTTTTTTTGAAAGAATTATTTATTTTATTTAATTAAGTTTTTTTAGAGAGAGATTTTTGCTATAGGCACGTGCACTTGCCAGAGAGACAGAAAGTGAGAAATTACTCCCCCAGTAGGATGGCCACACCGCAATCCGTTTTCCTCCATTCTCCTCCTAGAATTCTGGACACACATGCCCGGCATGAATTTTAAGCCACCAGGTCCAGGACTTGAACCACTGTCGACTACTTGGGAGTCCAACACATAACCCTTACACCATCTGCTGGTCCATTATTTTTAAATTTCTTTATAGAACATATGCGCTCACCAGAGAGAGGGAAAGTGAGAAAGCAGGACTTGAACCCGGTCTGCCATGTGGGAGTCCAACGCCTTAACCACCACACCACCTGCTGCCCCCCACCTTTTAAGTACTTTGAAGTGAAAGAAATCCGAGAAACAAAGCTAGCTTAATTGCTA
Source organism: Tupaia tana (assembly GCA_026018925.1). NCBI lineage: Eukaryota > Metazoa > Chordata > Mammalia > Scandentia > Tupaiidae > Tupaia > Tupaia tana. Next base: position 17,561,421 of record JAKSZU010000016.1, read on the forward strand.
AACATACAGGGTGGACATGACCTGCTGTACATAAGGGACATCGTGAATTCAGGTGTTTGGTCCTTCCCTGTGTTGAACATGGAGAGAAATATTCACTAATAGCAATTCAAGAAAATAAGATAAAAGGAAGGAAATAAAACTGACATGTAACCTCCCCACTATTCTTATTTTTGCTAAAGAACTATTTAATTGTATTTGTCATTATTATTATTAATGTTTTTGAATTTGCTACAGAGCATGTATGCTCACCAGAGACAGAGAAACAGAGAGATAGAGAAGGTTGGGTCTGGGACTCAAACTGCCATGGGCCATGTGAGAGTCCAGCACTTTAACCACCACACCACCTGTTGCCTCCCCCACAGTTCTTATTTTGAGAGATACACTTCTTCAAGCTTTTTTTGACATATATATGTATATAATATTTCTATAAGAATGAGGGGGGCAGCAGGTGGCATGGAGGTTAAGGTGGCTGGATCCTACATGGCTGATAGTATGGTTTGAATCCTGGAAGGGGTGATGCCTACCCAAAATCCCAAGAAGAAAATAGAGGGGAGAGGCTCTCTCTCTCCATCTCTCTCTTTCCCTCAGCAAGCACACACACCCTATAGAAAAACCAGAACGAATGAATGAATTATACATTTCTAAAATCTGTTCTTAATAAGAATTCTTCTTGAAAAGACAACTTTGCATTTTTTAATCACAACCTAATTCTGTATTTACTTACTATTTCTTTAAGAAAAAAGGACAAAGGCTTAGAGTTGACAGAACTGGAATCAGACCCCACCTCTGCCGCTTTCCGACATTCTTGTCCCGTCTATGAAGTTAGAGTAATGATACCAACCTTTCTGGAAAGGTGTAAAAATTAAGAGACGTGTGCAAAATGCATAGCATGCTACCTGGCCTGCGATAGGCAGCCACTGTCATCGTTGTCACCTGCATTCACCGCGCCCTCCCCGTGTGCTGTGGCTGTCTTTCCTAGGCATGGTTAGACTCTCGGAGCTCAGAGCAACAGGCCCCAGTTCCAGGCTCGCCAGGCCAGCCCCTGCCCTGCCCGACGACATCATCACCCAGAGAGAAGCCGCGGAGGCGGAGGAGGAGGGGCCGGAGGAGGACTCCGGGGAACAGGAGGCAGCGGTCCCCGAGAGCCGGCCCCGGAGGCGCAAGGCAGCCCGGCTGCTGGAGGGGATGGCGAAGGCCGATCCTGAGGAGAAGGTCAGGGGCAAGAGGCAGAAGGACTTTGATGTTTCCGAGCAAAACGAATCCAGCGACGAAGAGGGCCAGAAAAAAGAACGAACTCGTACTGCCGAGGAACCGTGGACTCAGAGTCAGCAGAAACTTCTGGAATTAGCATTACAGCAGTACCCGAAGGGATCTTCTGACCGCTGGGACAAAATAGCCAAATGCGTCCCGACTAAGAGTAAGGTAGGTGGCTGGGTGAGTTCGAACCTCGCTGTGGCGCGGCGCAGCCACTTCCGCCTGCAGCACGGGGTCTCCCTCACACCTGCCTGGGCACAGGGGGTGGCGTGCTCCCACTCCCCAGCTCCCTGCCGCCAGGGTGTTCCCGTAGCTGGTGCCCCAGGGTGAGGTCCGGAGCCTGCGTCTCCCCACCGAGACAGCCTTCTCAGCGGATTCTGTTTGGGAACAGGAGCGTCACCTGGCCCCGTTCCTGATCATCCCCGCTTCTCCCGGCCCGTGAGGGCGCCTGGCCTGGCTCAGCCTTCCTCCTCCGTGGAGGCAGCCAGCAGTAGGCTCCAGCCGTGGGGCTCCCTCTGACGGGCTTGGTGAAACCGCAGGGCTATCCAGCTTTAGCCCAGGGGCCATGCCAGCTGGGGTGTCATCCAGAGCCTCTTGGGTCCTGCCAGGTCAGCACCCCTGGACTCGGCAGGAGCACCGGGTTGCCCAGAGGTCCAGGCAGTGTTGTGGTGTGGGGTCCCTTAGGACCGTTCATAACCTTGGCTGGCTCCTCTCCTTGTCCCCGTATTATATCTGCCAACATCCATCTGCCCGAGGCAAGTCAACCCACAGAGGGCCGGGGCAGGGTACTGTCCTGTGCAAGGCCGTGGCCCCAGCCCTGGCTCTGGCGTCTTCTCTGCCCTGTGATCCCGCAGCTCGGGGCAGAGCGGCGGGGCGTGGGCTGTCCTGCAGGCCTTGGCTGGCGCACCCTGGCCCGGCCTTCTCTGCCCCGCCACGTAGTCTGCGGCCGCAGGGGCTCTAGAGCTCCCGAGAGCCTTCTCTTCTGCCGTCTGCGCCTGCCGCTCAGGAGCCTCTGGGCACGCAGAGGCTCATTTATGCTTTGGTTTGGTTTGGTTTGTTTTAGAGAGTGTTGCTATAGGGCGTGTGCACTCACTGGAGAGACAGAGAGACAGAAAAGGAGAAATAACCGCGACCACGCCACAATCCCTTCTCCATTCTCCTCCTGGGATCTTGGGCACCTACACACACGCACCTGGCATGAGTTTTAAGCCACTGGGTCTGGGACTCTAACCATAGTCAACTATGTGGGAGTTCAGCAATGTAACCGTCTCACCATCTGCTAGCCTCTATGTTATTTTTTTTCATTGAAATTCTGGCTTAGAAAATCTAACCTGTCGCTGTGCATGTCCCCAGGTGTGTAAGTCTAGTCATCGATCACCTGCTCAAAAATGATGATGCTGGGACCAGCAGTTAGCGTAATGGCTATGTCGCTGAACTCCCATGTAGTCAACCGCAGTTCGAGTCCCAGACCCAGTGGCTTAAACTCATGCTGGGCGTGTGTGCGTGCGTGCCTAAGATCCCAAGAGGAGAATGGAGGAGAAGGGATTGCGGCATGGCCATCCCCCCCCCCCGGGGGGTGATTTCTCGCTTTCTGTCTCTCTGTCTCTCTCTTTCTGGGGAGCGTACACACCCTATAGCAAAAACCTCTCAAAAAAAAAAAAAGATGATGCTGGGCCCAGCAGGTGGTATGGTGGTTAAAGACGCTGGATTCCCACATGGCTATTGGTGGTTCGAGTCCTAGACCTGGTGACTTGCTTTCTTGTTTTCCCTCTCTCTCTGTGTGTGTCTCTCTCTGGTCAAATTTAAAAATAATAATAAATAGAATTAAATAATTCTTTTTTGGGGGCGAGAGGTTTTTGCTATAGGGCACGTGTGCTCGCCAGAAAGAGAGACAGACAGACAGACAGAAAGCAAGAAATCACCCCCCAGGGGGGATGGCCACGCTGCAATCCCTTCTCCTCTATTCTCCTCTCGGGATCTTGGGCACGCACGCACACGCGCCCAGCGTGAGTTTCAGCCACCGGGTCTGGGACTTGAACCGCAGTTGACTACATGGGAGTCCAGCGACATAGCCATTACACCATCTGCTGGTCTCAAAATTAAATAATTCTTAAAAAAAAAAAAAAAAATGAGGCTGAGGGCTCCTGGGGAGCAAATAGATCATTACCGTTGGTGTATTTGGGAAGCACCGACTCCCCCAGACTCCCAACTGACTCGCCAGAGTAATTGTCCTCCCGGCGTCTCTAGCATCTGTCAGAACCCGGGAATTGACGTGGGTGATGAATTGCCATTGGCTTAAAATGACGACGCTGGGACTGCGGGTTCCTGAGAGGGCACGCAGGGCCCATTGCCTCTGGCAGGGACCTTCCTGTTTGCACCAGAAAGGAGCAGGGCTCTATTGGCCTGCGGGTGCCCCGTGAGCCTGGACTGGAGACCTAGGCGGGAGGGGCTCCCCAGGCTGTGCTGGTGGGGATCCAGGGTCTGGCCGAGCCTCTGAGGGGGGCCTCCTGCGCTGGAGCTTGGGTCTGGGTTTCCTCCCCAGGGGTGGGACTGTGCCCTGTGTCCGGGACAGCATGGCCAGCAGGGACAGCTGCTGTTAAGACCTTCCCGCAGGGGTGTGTGGGCGTGCAGAAAGGCCCCCACAAGAGACGTTGCGTGGTCCTGGCTGCAAATCTGGCAGAGAAGGGGCACCCCCTGCCCAAGGCTGCCGTTGGCCATCTACCCTCGGGCAGAGTCCGCCCTGCTCCCGACCTGTTAAGGGGCTCAGCACACAGTGGGTGCTGGGAAGTACCCCACCCCTTCCCCCCGCACCCCACTCCTGCTTCCCTCACAAGTCCCCCCATGGTCTGAATTGTGCTGTAACTCCGGGGACACTGGAGGGAAGAGCAGGAGGCCACATTCTGGCAGGTTCCATAGCCCTGACCTGGGGGGCTGGTGGGGGTCTCAAAGCCCCCAGGGAAAGGCAGACCCAGTGAGAATAGCATTGTGGCTGCCTGGCCTCAGGCATTTCTCTGGAGTGACATGTAGGGACGAGACAGTGGGGATTTTCAGCAGCTAGGAGTGCCCTGGCCCACAGCCGCCATCCCTGCCCCCGCCATGACTAGTGCCTTTACCTGGCTGGCCTGGGGCTGCTGTCTCCTCGCACCTGTCCAGCTGGTCATGCAGGGACTTCCAGAGGGAAGGGACACAGGCCTCGTGAGCCCCGGCACGAGTGCCACCAGCAGGCGGGCCACGCTCCGCGGTGCCCGGGGACGTCTCAGCTCTCTCTCTCTCTCCCTGCAGGAGGACTGTATCGCTAGGTACAAGCTGCTGGTTGAACTGGTCCAAAAGAAAAAACAAGCTAAAAGCTGAATATTCTAGAAGATGATATTCACCTTCATTTTCCAAAATGAGTATTTTAAAGATCGGATGCAGACACTTGCATTTTGTACCTCAATATTTCTATACGTCATGTGCCTTAAATAAACAAACAGCTAATGAGCGTTGTGCTGTGCTCTTTAAACAAGTACTATGTTGTGGAAGAAAGGATTTGGGTTTTTGTTGGTCATTTTTTTCTTCCTTTTTTTTTTTATAATTATTTTATTTAACCTTATTTATTTATTCATTTGTTTATTTTAATTTGACCAAGAGGGACAGAGTGAGAGAGAGAGAGAAAGCAAGCTGCCAGATCCAGGACTCAAACCACGGTCGGCCATGTGGGAATCCAGCGCCTTTAACCACCATACCACTTGCCAGCCCCTCTTTCCTTTTTTTTTTTCCCGCCAAGGAGGGAAGGTGAGAAATATCACACACACACACCCGCCCCGGGGATGGCCACAGTCCCTTCTCCTTTTTTTTTTTTTTTTAAGAATTACTTTATTTAACTTTATTTATTTTATTTTAACTTGACCAGAGAGGGGCAGAGAGAGAGAGAGGGAAAGTGAGAAAGCAAGCCACCAGGTCTAGTACTCGAACCATGGTCGGCCATGTGGGAGTCCAGCGCCCTTAATCACCACACCTCCTGCTGGCCCCGATGTCACAATCCCTTCTCCTCCATTCTCCTAGGATTGGGGCCCGCACGCGCACCCGACATAATTCTCAGGCCACCGGGTCCAGGGCGCAAAGCGCGGTCGGTCGCGTACCCACCGCACCACTGCCGGCCCAGGGCTTGGGTGCCTCGGACTGCTGTATTTCTCAGCGCCGAGTTCGCTTTCCTGGGGAGCAGACGCGGCTCGCCGAGCCACACAGGCGTGTTACCGAAGGGGAAGGGCCGTCCGGGCGATTTCAGACTTGGCGCTCTCTAAAGCCACGACCGGAGAGCACAGCGCTCCTGTCCTTACTCTGGGGTCGAGTGTCAGGGCGCAGTTGCGGGGGTTGACGTCACGCGGCGGGAGCGACGCGCGGTGACCTCCTGTGGGTCCGCACAAGCGGGCGGACAGCGGCGAGCTCGGAGTTCTGGCTCCGGGGGGAAATGTGCCCCCACGTCACAATTTCCAGAGAAGGTGCAGCCCAGCGCCGAGGTGCCGACGAAACGGCCCTTCCTTTTCAGTATCCGGCTGTGGAAAACCTCGGTGGCGTGTCCCTGGCGGTTCGTGTTTGAACTGGCCGTCAGCCGAGCATCCTCAACTCCGTCCTGTGGGGGGCTTCGAGCCGGTTCAGTAACTGCAGGGTGCCAGGACACACTTCCGGAAGCGACGTGCAAACGTGTCTATAAAGATGTCATTTTTCTCTAAAGATTGAAATGAGGTCACAGTGTCCTGGAGGAGAGTGGGGTGGCTCTAAGCGTTCGTCCCCAAAGATGGACTTGGGACCAGGTAAGCCTGAGCCCCGCCTGAGCACAGCGACGGAGGAGCCGTCACCATCAGGGCCCAGAGCCGAGCCAGTCTCGGGGAGGCACCAGGGCAGACAGGTTCCCAGACCCTCCATCTCGCGGGCGGTGTGCCGAGGACGTGGTCCCCGCGCCTCACTGCCGCCACCTCGTGCTCCTGCTCGGCTAAGGGGGCTTCGGAGAATTCGTGGAGAGGAACGGAGGGGCGGTGGGTGGGCCAGGCCCTGGTCCCTCTGGTCTCGGGCCTTTGTGCAGCTTGTGACACTCCGTGAGCTCCTTGCCAGCAATCTCCGTTGTTACGGCACCTCGGACTGGATCTCTGTCACACACCCAAGTCCCGGTGCAGGTCCTGGGCTGCCAGTGTCGGGAGCCCACGGAGGAGCGAGCCGTGCAGCAGGCCAGACCCTGCGCCTGCTCTCCGTCCTCGTCTTCCCTAGGCTTAGGGCCCTGCATGTTCTCCCTGACGTCTGTGTCTGCCTTCCAGAGGGGCTGCTCTGGCCTGCCCTCTTCCTGGGCCTCAGGGAGCTGAGGGGTTCGCTCCAAGTCCCTGGAGTCCCCGGCCCTTGCACTGCGGGGCTGGCCCATTTAGTGATCTAAATTTCTCTTCCTCACTGGGGCAGGTCTTAGAACTCATTTCTTTCTCTTTCTTCTTTTTCTTCTTTCATTTTGCCAGAGGGCTCATGCGCTCAGAAAAAGGGAAAGTGAGAACCCCCCACCGCCCCGCTCCTCCCCACCGTGGGGCGAGGTCACGCCTGCATCCCTCCTCCATCTCTGTCCCCTTTCAGGATTCTGGGCAAGCACACATGCCTGGTGTGTTTCTCAAGCTTCCGGGTCTGGGCTCAAACCTGCAGTTGGCCACGTGGGATCCAGCTGCCTAAAGCGCTGTGGCGAACTGGCCCCGAACTGCCATTTCTTTAAACCACTTATCGCTCCAGTTTTTAAAGCTCGCTCACGTGCCGTCCTTTATCCTCACAACACCCGGCCAGGTGAACAGGCCCTCGGCCCCCACGGCAGAGCCATCACCTGCCCCCATGGGCCGTCCACGTGCTGGACTCTGGGGGAGTGCCCTTCCCAGCGGTGTGGAAATGTCCTGCCCTGCCTCAGTGACGGGTTATGACACTATAGCGCAGCCGGAGGTCTTTCAGCAGACGACCCAATTGCTTAGATCCTCAGCAACCATCTGGCTGGTGGGGAGCTTGGCGGTGGGGACCCCTGGTAGTCCCACACAGTCTGCTCTCCTGGACAGTCACGGCAGCCCTGCTGAGGACGGGGCAGCTTGGGGACGGCTGCAGCTGGCCAGCTTCCCCACTGTTGTGTTCGCACCTTCCTTCTCACATTTAGAACGAAATCTTTGGGACCAGCGGGTAGCATGGTGGTTAGAGTGCTGGACTCCCACATAGCAAACCACGGTTCAAGTCCCAGACCCAGCGACTTGCTTTCTCACTTTCCCTCTCCCCCTCTCTGTCTCTCTGGTGAGTGCACATGCCCTATAGCAAATTTGAAAAGAATAATTTGAAAATTAGGAAAAAAATAGCAAATTAGGGAAAAAAAATCTTCAGAAGCGTTCACTGGGTGGTGTGTTTGGATGCCTTTTTAAAAACTCTCTGTTGCAGAACTTTCTCTCGATATGTACCTACCCCACCACTCCCCTGCCCCACACCCTTTGAAAATAGAGAACTGAGACTTTTTTTTTTTTTTTTTGAGAAGTTTTTGCTATAGGGCATATGCTCTCACCAGAAAGAGACAGAGAGACAGAAAGCGAGAAATCACCCCCCAGGGGGGATGGTCACACCACAGTCCCTTCTCCTCCATTCTCCTCTCGAGATCTTGGGCACGCACGCACACGCGCCCAGCGTGAGTTTAAGCCACCGGGTCCAGGACTCGAACCACAGTCGACTACATGGGAGTCCAGCGACATAGCCATTACGCTAACTGCTGGTCCCGAGAACGGAAACTTTTTAAAATACCAAGTATTGGGGCTGCCAGTTAATGTGGCTAGACCCCACATGCCAACTGCACGGTTCCAGGTTCCAGGTTCCAGTCCCAACCCAGTTGCTTGGCAGACAGATGGGCACGTGTCCAAAATCCCGAGAGGAGAATGGAGAAGGGATTGTTCTACACGGCACAGCTTCCATTGTGATGTCTGTGTACACGCCAGGACGCAGTGCCACGTGGCCCAGGACAGCCATCTCCATCTGTCTCAGTACACCCTGCCTGGGATCGGGGTCCGGGGGTTGCTAAGACGTGGCCCGTCCCAGAACCCACGTGTCCTGGAGGGGCTGTGCGTTTTCCCAAGGGGAAGGCTGGTATGAGCTTTGTTTGCTTTGGCTTAGAATGCCCCCAGGTGGAGGTGCCGTGTCCACCCTGACCCCTAGATTTTCTGGGGCAAGGCTGAGACTCAGACAGTGTCAGGCCCGCCTGGCAAGTCCACGGTGGCATCAGGACCCATCCCAGCAGGGTCTGCACTGGCCCTCCAGCCCCCCGGTCCATCAGGTGCTCTCAGGCCTCCAGACGGATGACTATCGAGACCGAGGCAAGGCCAGGCTTCAGGGTGAGACCTGCGTGATCCATGACCTAGACTGGTCCCGCTTAGTCATTTGACAAAAATGAATCTTAATATTCTGTCCGAATTGGAAAATCCCCCAGCTTCCATTCATGGTCCTGAAACAGCCACCGCCAAGTCCTGGCTGGAGAATGAGGCCGTTGTCCCGGCCCAGTGTCCCTTTACAGCCTGGCTTCAGTGCACACGGGGCTGCCCGGCTGGGTCACCACTGGCAGGCAGCAGAAACAAGCCGCTAGGCCCTTCCGCGGGCTTCAAGGGACGCTCAGGGAAGTCCTTCCAGACTACCTGTCAGCGGGCCGAGGCGGGCTGCGGCCCAGACGTGGGGCAGTGACTTTGTGGTCATCTGTGACCATGAGCCACCCACGCCCTCCCTCCTGGACAGCTGTGCCTCGGCGTCACGGCAGCTGGGAGCCACCCGGTCCCGCAGCGGCCCCCGGCCTCGGCCTTCCTTTACCGCCCCGCGCCCACGGAACAGGCGGCTCTGGCCCGGGGAGGAAGCAGGGGCTGTAGGACAGGGGAGGCCACCGCTGCCCAGCACCCGCCTCGGGAACAGCCCCGCGGGGTCAGGGGCTCCACTCGGGAAAGCCCATCCTCGGTTCAGCTGGAGGAACCAGCAGATGGCGCAGTGGTTAGGTCGCTGGGCTCCCACATAATCATGAATCGCTGTTCAAGTCCCGGATCCGGCGGCTTGAGACACCAGGTCTGTGTACGTGGGTACCCCAAATCCTGAGAGAAGAGGGAAGGGATTGCAGCCTGGTCAGCCCCAGGGTGGGGTGATTGCTCCATCGCGCGCTCTGGCAAGCGGCGGGCCCTACAGCAACACTCCCCCCACCCCAAAAAAAGAAATACTGGTTGGGGCCGGCGGGTGGCTGGTGGTTAAGGGCACTGGACTCCCACGTGGCCGACTGTGGTTCGAGTCCTGGACCCACTTCCCCTCTCTCTCTGGTAAGTGCACGTCCCCTATGCCAAATTTAAAAACAGTGACCGGAAGTACAAAATAGGACGTGAGCTCGGCGCAGCATTGGCATAGCAGGGCCTGGGGCCCCTGCCCCCACCTGTTCCCCGGAGAACCAGGGACGTGGCCTGCAGATGTGGCCGGCGGGGGCAGCAGGGACACCCGCCCCCGGCCGGGGGGCCTAGCCGGGCTGGGCCTCCTGGTCTCGGAAAGACGCCGACTCCGGAGCCCGGCTGGAAGGGGGGCTGCGGCAACGGAGGACACAGACGTGCCCCTGGGGACGCGCAGGACGCTGTGCAAGAAGGGGCCCCGGGGTGCGGGGGCTTCTCCCAGAGCCCCAGACGAAAGCCGCCGGGCCCAGCCGGGAGACGAGGCTCTCGCCACCGTGTCCCAGGGCAGAGGGGAGCGGGCAGCCCCGTCCCCGCGTCCCCGCACGGTGGGAGCCCTCCGTCCCGCTGCAGCGGCCTCTGCTAAGACAGCGGAGCCGAGTTCTGCTCCGAGAACCCGAGGTGCCGCACAGCTCGGCTCCGAGACACGTCGGCCTTGCCCTGGGGCGACCCTCGGGGAATGGCGGCCGTGCCCGCGTGGACACGTCCTGATTAATCTGCCCCCAAGTGGGCCAAGGCCAAAGCACAGACGCACGGGTCGGAAACGGGGAGCCAAATCCACCTGACGGCGCGAGCGGTGTCGCCTCGCCGTCTGCAGCTGCGAAGGCCCCGCGGTTGTCAGTGTCCCCGCAGCCCCGGAGCTCGCTCTGCCGCCGCCGAAAAGGCCAGAGAGCTGGCCAGCCGTCCCGCCAGGTGAGGACTCCGCTCAGCACAGCGGCCGTCTACACCTGGGCCAGGCCCTCACCCACGAGCGGCCCCGACCCGTGACCGGCTTCCGGATTCCTGCTTTTGCTGCGTTTGCTCCGGGGTGCACGTGCTCACTGGAAACGGGGGTGTGGGGTGGGCTGGGAGTGCGGGGTGGAAGGGCCCACGCCCCATGAGAATGGCCACACCGCAGTCCCTTCCCCTCCATTCTCCTCTGTGCCTGGCCTCACTTGTAAGCGGTGGAGTCCACACGTCAGTCATGGGATCCACGTGGGGTTCCTCACCGCCTCCAGGCCACCCGCTGGCCCGGTTCCTGGTTGAGCCCCCAGCCAAGGGCACTTTGAGCTGGCCACACCACACTGGTTCCAACGTCATTGTAGTGGGGTCCCTGAGGCCGGCCAAGGAGCGTCCTCCCTTAGTTCCTGCGCTGCTCACCCGTGAGTGGCTGACCCTGCGCTGTCCCCCTGCCCCCAGAACCACTCCTGGTCCTGGTCACGTAACCAGGTGTCACAGGGCCATGTCCAAGAGGTATTTCCAGACAGACCCATTTTTTTCTTTCCTTTTTAAAGATAGATTTTTGTTATAGGGTATCTTCACTCTCCAAAGAGACAGAGACAGAGACAGAAAGCAAGAAGTCACTCCCCAGAGGGAATGGTCACGCCACAATCCGTTCTCCTCCATTCTCCTCTCGGAATCTTGGACACGCACGCACACGTGCCCAGCGTGAGTTTTAAGCCACCGGGCCTGGGACTCGAACTGTGGGAGCCCAGTGATATAACCACGATGCCATCTGCTGGTCCCCGACCTCACCTCCTTAGGCCAGCATGCCAGCTCTCTTCAGCCTCGCAGTCTGTGGGGCGAAGTGAAAGGAAACAGTGTAGTTTTTGCTCCTCCTGAGTCCTCTCCAGATGGCCCCTCGACCTGCTCGTCACCTTAGTGTCCCCGAGGTCCTGTCTTCAGCCTCCTCTTCTTCCCTACCTCCCTCACCCCAGGACTTACACCTGGCCAGTCTGGGGAGCCCAGCTCGTGGCCACGCCCCTCTGCCCTGAGCACCCACAACATGGACTCCGTCCCCGGCCCTCGTGTCCTCCCTCGTGTCCCACGTACCTGCAGTTCCCCGGAATCGGCGCTCAGGGCCCCTCTGCAGCAAGCAGGCCCGAAGCCCTCCACAGAGCCCAGAGCGACCACGCGGCAAATGGCAGAGAAGGCAACCATACCCTTCCAGAAGGCTCTGACAGGCTGCAGCATGCCCGGCCCCCTCCAACCTGGCCTGCACGGGAGTCATTGTCCCCAAGGACCCTGCTGTGCCTTTCTTTCCCAGGAGGTGTCACAGGCCTGGGCTTGTCACCCTGCCCCAGCTCCACAAGCAAGCAGGGCAGGGCAGGGCCACGGAGGGGAGGGAGCTGTGACACAGAATGACCAGGTCCCCTGGGGACAAGGAGCTGTGACACAGACTGACCAAACTGACCTCCTAATTGGACCCGCTAGTGAAAAACTAGTAGGGTCAGGAGTTGTGGACTCCCTCATGTGAATGGCGGTTCGCGTCTCAGGCCTGGCGGCTTCCTCACTTTCCCTTTCTCTCTGGTCACATTTTAAAATAATAGAATTAATATATTTTTTTTAAAAGTGAACAAAATACAAAAGGTGAATTCAAGCCACTTGAAGCGACTAAGGGCTCTGAATTTCCAGCAACGACGGGCTGGGCCCCCCGGGCTGTTTACCACCGGGCCTGTGTCTTCCGCAGCCCCCCCCTCTGCCCCCCCCCCCCCCCCCCCCGTTCTCCCACCTCCTCCCCCGCCTGCCCCCTTCGCACCTCACGGGCAGGTGTCCGGCCTTCCCGGGGCCAGCACAGCCACTGCTGCAGCTCCGATCCGGGCTGGCGCCCTCGCCCCCGGCTTCCCACATGTGCAGGTCAGCGAACGACACTTTGTCCCCGCTGTCGTCCCCACTGTGGTCCAGGCAGGCCGTGGTGCGGCCATTGTGCCCACCGGGGGCTGAGCGCCAGGGCACCGCCAGGCAGGCGAGGCCGGGCTGGGTGGCTCAGCTGGATCACAGGGACCTGCAACAGGCCAGTGTTTCCAGCAGGGGGCACCCCCTGTGTTCGGCCCCACCCTGCAGTCCCCTTTCCAGCCGGGAGCCCTAGAAACTGCACCCAGGTGGCCTTGGTCACCTCCTCCTCTGGTAAACCCCTGCCATGCTCCTGGGTGCCCCCACCCGTCTCCCCTCACGCTGCCTAAAATGACAGGGCGCCCCACCCCTGGCAGCCCCGCTGACCCCCGCTGACGCTGTGGGAAACTGACCTACAGCAAACTATGCAAAGTTTTCCAGGATCCTTCCTGCATGTCACTGGAAGTGACAAAAGCAGGCCACAGATTTCCAGCATAAACTTCATTAAACTACGCTGGGAAAAGAACACGAGAGAGAGGATTTTAAAATCAGACGCGTGGGGACCAGCTGGTGGCGAATCCCACGTAGCTGGACTCCCACGTAGCTGACCACGGTTTGAGTTCCAGACCGAGTGGCTTAAAACTAGCACCGGTGTGTGCGTGTGTGTGTGCACCTGTGCGTGTACGTGTGAGCCCCAAATCCAAGATGATGGAGGAGAAGGGATGCAGCACAGCCATCCCCCCGGAGGGTGATTTCTCGTCTGTCTCTCCAGAGAACACAAGCACCCTATAGCAAAAATCTCTCTAAAAAAAAATAAATGTTCGGCAGGCAGTGGCGCGGTGCTTAGGGTGCCCGACTCCCACGTGGCCACTGCAGTGCAAGTCCCTGCCCTGGCAGCTTGCTTTCTCACTCTCTCTTCCTCTCGCTGTCTCTCTCTGGTGAGTGCATGTGACTTACAGCAAATAAAATTCTTCTTTATAAAAAATAGATGCTGGGGACCAGCAGTTAGCATAATGGTTATGTCGCTGAACTCCCACGTAGTCAACTGCGGTTCGAGTCCTGGACCCGGGGGCTTAAACTCACGCCGGGCACGTGTGCGTGCGTGCCCAAGATCCCGAGAGGAGAATGGAGGAGAAGGGACTGTGGTGTGACCATCCCCCCTGTGGGGTGATTTCTTGCTTTCTGTCTTTCTGGTGAACACACGTGTCCCGTAACAAAAACCTCTCCAAAAAAAAAAAAAAAAAAAAAAAAAAGATGCTGTATATATTTTAATATGCAAATTTCCCAAGGGTGATAAGAGGGTGATAGGAGGGTCCTTTTCTTTTTCCTGGTCTTCCAATTTATTTTTTTAGAATTTTTTTTGGAGAGGTTTTTGCTATAGGGCGTGTACGCTCACTGGAAAAACAGAGAGAGACGAGAGACAAAAAGCGAGAAATCACCCCCCAGGAAGGATGGCCACGCCGCAATCCCTTCTCTTCCATTCTCCTCTCGGGATCCTGAGCACGCACGCACACGCACCCGGCATGAGTCTTAAGCCACCGGGTCCAGGACTTGAACCGCGGTCAACTACATGGGAGTCCAGCGACATAGCCATTACGCTAACTGCTGGTACCTGGTCTTCCAATTTTTTTTTTTTTTTTTTTTTTGGAGAGGTTTTTCGCTATAGGGCGCGTGCGCTCGCCAGACAGACAGAGAGAGACATAGAGACAGAAAGCGAGAAATCACCCCCCAGGGGGGATGGTCACGCCGCAATCCCTTCTCCTCCATTCTCCTCTCGGGATCCTGGGCACGCACGCACACGCGCCCGGCGTGAGTTGTAAGCCACCGGGTCCGAGACGCGAACCACGGTCGACTACGTGGGAGTCCAGCGACATAGCCATTACGCTAACTGCTGGTTCCCGGTCTTCCAATTTTTAACAAAGTGATCAGGATGACTTTTGAGGTTTAAGTTATGCAAATGCTACACCCAGCTGCACGCGGGATGTGGAGGAAACCGACTTGGAGAACGATGCCTTGCTCTCGCCTACAACCATGACGCGGTGTGGAGCTCCGGACCCCAAAACAGCCAGTGAAGTCTGGGAGACTGAGGTGGGGAGGGTGGGGACCAGGGAGAAGGTGCCCCCTGCGATTTACTCTGGGGCAGGTCTGCTCTCAAGAGCCATGGAACTCAAACCAGAGCCAAAGTCCCGGCCGAAGGAAACGCGCGAGACTGCCCCGACAGAGCCGCAGGCACAGCGGGCATGAAGACCTTCCCCAGCGGCGAACAGGGTAGACGAACGGAGTAACGGCGTCAACTGCCAACAGAAATTATCTTAAGAACATGATTCCCGGCGCTGTGCCACCACGAGGGGGCGTTGCGAGTCGGAAGGCCTCCCTGGCTACGCGGGGCACACGTGCCCACACCATGAGGCTGCTGAGACCGGTGGGCCGCAGCATCGGCCCTGCTCAGGTGCGTTCACTCTGGCTGGTAGAGTAAGTGAATACACTTAAAAAGAAAAATTCTGGGCCAGCTCCCACATGGCTAATGGCAGTTCGACTCCTAGCCCCAGAGGTTTGAAAAACATACCAGACACATGTGTATACGCATGCCCAAAATCTACTGATGGATAGTGAAATGGAGAAGGGATTTCTCCCCCTCTCTGGCCAGTGCATGCGCATTCTAGCAACTAAGCAAGAAAGTTCCAGGCCCAGCCAGCTGCTGCTGGTGGTGAAGGCAATGGATCCCACCTGGCCAATACGCAGTTCCAATCCTGGACCTGGTGTCTTGAAAACAGGCCAAGAGCATGTGCATGCACGCCCAAAATCCCAAGAGGGGACAGGAGGGGAAGGGGTCGGTGTGTGGTATGTGGTCATCTCCCCTGGGGGGTAATTTCTCAATACCCCCCCCCATCTCTCTCTAGCAGGCACACACACCCTATAGCAAAAAGAAAATAAAATCACCAACTCTTACTTTTTTTAAGAGACTATTATTCAGTTTGATCAGCGAGAGTCAAGACAAAAAGAGAAAGAGAGAGACGGCAAGTTGCCCCGTCTGGGACTCCAACCACCGTCAGCCATGTGGGAGTCCAGCGCCTTAACCACCTCACCACCTGCTGGCCCCCAGTTGTGGGTTTTCTGTTAGCATTTTTCTTAATGGACTAAGACAAATGATATTTTTCTCATTGAGATTTCTGGTCACAAGGATATGACCCACATAACAAAAGCAAAATGACATTTCCCTGTAGGGTACGTCGGGCTGCAGTTCCCAGGGCCTCTGTGCCTGTGGCGGGGAGAGTGGCTGCCCACAGAGGTGCAGAGACCACCTCCGCCCTCCCGCTGGGCTGAGAACAGCCGGCGGCAGGCTTTCTGGCCTGTGTTCCCGGCACTCAACCTGCCCCACGACGTGATCACACCCTACAGCTCCAAGGCACGAAGTCCAGGGGGAACCTCTCCCCGTGGGCCAGGGCCAGCCATGAGGCGCGGCTCTTCAGCCCCTTCCCAGGGCTCCGGGCACATACGCCAGCCTGCCAAGGCTGGGCGGCGGAGCAGCAGTGCAGGCCGGCCGGGTCTACGCACAGGCCTCCGCTAAGGCAAAGCGG